>CAWVQA010000607.1:60000-73430 GCA_963932145.1 Acanthosepion lycidas | reverse complement strand
TTGGGACCCTAACAGGTGCTACCACCCTGGGTCAGGGTGGACCTGGGAACACCAGCAATTAAGAGGTGCTTCCATGCTCCTCAAAACCTCCTGATCAGATATCTTGCTGTTGGACGTAGTTTATTGTCTTACCGAGGGACGTTTCTTCAATTGGATTATACATTCTATCATATAAGGTTAATAATGCAAAAAACTTTCTGTATTTTTATTTTTATTTTTTTTTAAATTTTATTTTGGTAAAGGCTTATTGATCTAAATTTACTGTTTAGTCTTCAAAGTAATTTCCCTAAATCTCAACAATTTCATCCTTTATAGTCAAAGAAGACTATGGCTTCTTCTGAACTCCTTACATTATTTGTAGCGAGAGAGATTTGTGTAAGCTGTCAAAACT
This sequence comes from Acanthosepion lycidas, assembly GCA_963932145.1. NCBI lineage: Eukaryota > Metazoa > Mollusca > Cephalopoda > Sepiida > Sepiidae > Acanthosepion > Acanthosepion lycidas. The sequence goes on along the minus strand of CAWVQA010000607.1, from coordinate 73,039 downwards.
AGTTGGAACTACTTGTTTTTGATCGAAAACAAATCGTTTTTCATTAATTTTATATGTTTTTGAAAGTTTTCAAATGCCGAATAACTTTTCAATATAATGTTTAAGCTTTCAAAACTAGCTTAAATCCAGCCAAAAGCACTCAATTTTAACTACCTTTTCCATGTTTTCCTGAGTTTGTAAAGGCAAAATTTTTTAATATAATTTTGTGTAAGTTGTTGAAACTTGTTGAAATCAATTGTTTTCAATCAAAAACAACTCGATTTTCAATAATTTTATGTTTTCAAGCACCAAATTACTTTTTAACATAACGTTGTTTAAGCTATCAAAACTAGCTGAAATCTAGGCAAAAGCACTTGATTTTAACTACTTTTTCCATGTTTTCACCATCAGTCTCACTAACCTGCATATTTGCCTGCCTCCAGACATCAGGATATCTTTCTTTTTAAACTATTGTTCACCCAATACAAGGCCTGAGTACCACTCCAGGTAGAGCATTAATGAATGGGGCATGTGAGAGAGAGAGAGAAGCATATTACGAGGATATGTAGGATAGATAACAGTTGACCTAGATTTGAAGAGGTTAAGATTGTAGTAGTTAGAGTTGGTTGGTTAGATTTTGTTTAATGGTGCGCCAACCCGGTGAATACATATTACATCTATACTTTTATTCCTAATAGTTATAGGGGGGGGGGCTCAGTTTGGTAGGTACAATTCATTTTAAGCAGTCCTTATATACCTATACATAAACAGTTCCTATTTCTTTTGGAAATCCTGTTATCCAATCAGAGCAACATCTTTAAACAATGTTTTTATATTTGTGACAATGTAGTATTTACTAATTTAATCTGATAGTTTAGCAGAAAAAAACAAAAAAACAAAAAAAAAACTCAAATTACATAGTCACAGATAATAAATTAAAGCCAAAATTTTTTAAATTATTAGAAAACACATCTCTAACTACACACCAATTTTCATCTAGCTAAGTACCACACACGCTGCATTCTACTCAAAACAAATTTCAAAACACAAATATACCAGAGTGATAGCGATTATCGATGGGACTCATGATTGCTTACAGCTATTATATAAGCTATAAGAGGAGCTGGACAGCTGAGAGCAGAGAGAGAGAGGGGGGAGTGAGAGAGAGAGGGGGAGTGAGAGAGAGAGGGGGGAGTGAGAGAGAGAGAGGGGGAGTGAGAGAGAGAGAGGGGGAGTGAGAGAGAGAGAGGGGGAGTGAGAGAGAGAGAGGGGGAGTGAGAGAGAGAGAGAGGGGGGAGTGAGAGAGGGGGAGTGAGAGAGGGGGGAGTGAGAGAGAGAGAGGGGGAGTGAGAGAGAGGGGGAGTGAGAGAGAGAGAGGGGGAGTGAGAGAGAGAGAGAGAGAGATATTTCACACACACATGCAAACCATACACCGTACATTTGAATACTATTAGGTTGGTGAAAAAATAATGACGTAATAATGTCGTTTTTGACGTTAAAAAATACGTCAATAAACGACATTATTACGTCATTATCTTTGCACCAACCTAATACACAATACAACTTAGCAAAGCTTTTTTCATATGTAAATGAAAAATCTTTGGACATTTTTCCAAACTAGTGTCTAATTTGTTTCTTTACTCCAACCAACTTTAACTTTGGAGCAATAGCATTTACATTCAATCAGAATCTGTTTTAACTGTCAATTTATGATTTCAATTGGTGTAGATGTACAGGAGTTAGTCTTGTATGTCTAATAAAAACTCTTGTCCTCGCTTTGCCTCTTTTAGTAGTTTTGTATTTTCCTGTCCGATGTGTGGCTGGTGTTTTCTGGGAGCGAGTCCTATATTGCTTGCTATTTGCTCTTTTTATAAAATTGTTAATTTTCCCTTTAAAATCTTTATACATTTTTGCTAGTTCATCTACTTTCTCATTAACCTTTATGCCAACCTGGCCTGGTATTCTCGTGCTAAAACAAGGGATTTTTGTAATTTCATCAGATTGCTATAAATCTCTAACATGTCTGAAATGTATTGTAAGGGTGGTTTGTTGTTGTTTTTTTTTCTTTTCTTTTTTTCCAGAGAGAGTAGTAAGCCTATAAATATCACAAACTTCTGATCTACTGAGCTCCTTATAAGATTAAGAGGGTTAATCCTCAGGGTTTGAAGTTCTGCTCTAAAAATAGAAATACCATCATGTGACAGAGAGAAGTATACACCTACACACTCACAGGAATGCACACACACGCAAATATCACTTTTATTGACTGGAAATGGAAACAGTGTTTATATATCAAAGTACAATTTGGGTTAAAGTACAATGTGTGTTTACCAATGAGAAACATGATCTCAGGGCAGGAGGTGATGTTTTAAATCTGGGTCACTACTAAACAATGAGGATGGTTGAGATACTTGGTTTTGTTTAACAGTATTTATTTTGATTAAAAGGTTGAATCAATGTTTAGATATCCCAAAGTATAATTTTGGTGAAGTGAGAAGAACTCATGATTGAGATAAGGTAAATAATTGGAGAATCGGTTTACATGTCAAGGGATAGTTTTTGGCACTCATGATAATCGCGTGCTGGGCCAAGGGTCGATTTATGATCAAACAGATTTATCTATATAAACCAGCGTAGTTATGCTGAAGAGGATGCAGACGGTCGAACGAGACGGAAGAGAGAGTCGGGGAATGAGACCGTCGTCGAGAGAGTCATGAGAGATTTGCGGGAGAATTAGAGAAGGAAGACTGCTCCTTGTTCTGAGAAGTCTGTACGAGACTGGACTACTAGTCATAAACCTACCCCAGGCGATTCAATATGCGTTTATCACACACAAACCCTCTCTCTGTTGGGAATTTGCTGGATGCATTGTCTTTTTCTTTTCTCATTTATGTTAAATGTTTTTTATTCTCCTTGTAACCTCTGTTCTGATGTTATCTTCTTATATAAAAGACGTCAATATTTCCCCCCATTGTTGTCTGGCTTCTGCAGATATTATTCTTGTTTTATTTTGCCACATTCTAAGACTTCCTAGCGCCAACTATCATAGACGTGTCCACATCCCCAGTCGACCGTGAACGTATGGACAACACCCTGCTTACTGGATCTAAAAACTAACACAGCATGGGCAGCAAGCAGTAGTTGACCAGTCGAAATAATCTACAGGTACTCAGGGAGTGTACGGCCAGTTACCCCTAAGTTTGGTTCGGACCGAGTGGACACCTCAACCCAAAGACACTGGATGTTGAGGGGCTGGGGACAAAGTGATAAATCAGGCTTAGAGAAGCATCTCTTCGGAAGTCTATGACATATTGCAAAAGTTCTGGCAAAGAAACTGTCCGAGTGGAACTTCTTCCTTACCAATGGAATATGAAGCAAATGAGGAAGAATCAACTGTACGTGGTGGGTCCTATCTATGAAGGTCTAGACTGGTGGAGCCAAGCAATGTACTTTACTGTCATGAAAATAGTGCTATAGCAGCAAGACACTAACAATTCAAGGTCCCCACAGATCTGTGTAGAAATAATTCCAGAAATTTTCTGAGACTATGTTAAGAAGTTTCAAGGACTGAAACTGGCGCGCGCGCACACACACACACACACAATTTGAATGGTCAGCAATTTCAAAATCATAAACTTTGTGATTTATCTTTTAATAGTTTGACAGATGAGATTGTCAAAGAAAAGCTACAGCTGGTTCCAATAATTTGTGTCACATGGATCAGTTGAAAACGGTGACGAAATCAAAGTGCTGAAGGCTAAAACACAACTGAATACAGACCGTCATGTTACGCATCGTGTAGCATTCTACACAGTTTGGAGTTGTACAATACTTGAACATTTTTAATTACACCCTTTAATTCTTACTGCTACACATTTCTGATATTTAAGCTCCTCTTGGCTTATGAATGTCACAAAAGTTCTTGACTGCTGCATATTTCCTGTGAAGTATAATGGTTTTAATGAACAGAACTACAAATAGACATACTATTCATGGCTTTCATTACACATGGCACAGAATACAATGTTAACATTTTTCAGTTCATCTAGTTTAACATTCAGCTCCTCTTCCAATTTGGATATCTCTATGGACTTGTCATTTGCAGGTCTTCACATCGTATTGGATTTTGTGATGAATGTAAAGTTCTGAATCTGCTTGGCTTTCTCTACATATCTGTCAGCTGAGTGTATAAATAATATATTTTAATCCTTTTTGGAGAATATAATTGTGAAGATTCAGTTTATGAATTTGACAGCATCTAAAACACTTCCAACAGAAATTAAATAAATACATGCAAAAGAAATAGGGAACATGGATAAATTCACAGAAATATTCAATTCTTCCATCCCATAATTTAATATTTCATTGAAAGTGACATAACAGGAGGTCTCATTGGCCAGCAAGTATATTCAACAAAATGGAAAAGTGAGACAAAATAGTGGTAATGACCAATGAATTTTTGCATCAAATAAGGAAGGAAGGAATTGGCAACAGATATTTACCGATATAATGGTTTTAATGAACTACAAATAAACAGTTTCACGAAAAGATTATGCATTTTAGCTACACCTACTATTCATAGCTTTTGTTGCACATGGCACGGAACACATTTTTTTCAGTTCATCTAGTTTGACATTAAGCTCCTCTTCCAGTTTGGATATCTCTATAGATTTGTCCTTTGCCGATCTTTGTATGGCATTGGACTTCGTGATAAGTGTGAATTTCTGAGTCTGCTCAGCTTTCTTTGCATAGCTGTCAGCTGACTTGAGAAAATTTTGTGTGCACCTTCAAGCTTGTGTTTTCCGGTCTTCAGTTCTTCATTTTCTATAAACATGGATTTCCTTTTTTTTCTTTTTTGTCCAGATGCTTCTTGCCTTTTCTTCTCAGCCTCAAGGTATTGGTTGTATGCTGTTCTGGCATTGGAAGCACTACAGAGAAGAGCCTTAGTCATGGGAACATTCTCAGCACCCCCAACTGTATCTACTCTAAATAGTTTTTGGTACTGCACAACTACAGTCTGCGGTTTCATATTGTCAGCTGAAATTTCCTTATTGACTGAGAAACCTTTCCCCACTGATGCCTGGCCATGAGAGTACCAGCAATCTGCAAACAACTTTCCAGTTTTTTATATTCTTTGTTGTTAAACAAAAGAGTAGAACATGTCTAGACGGTATTCTTCATGCTTGCTGAAATTGTTGAGAGCAATATTTCCAGCAACCTCCTCCTTGAATTCTTTGTACTGACTGATGATGTCATCACAATCAGACTTGCTGACTTGTTTTCTATCCATCATGTGGGAAAGACATCTTTTTAGACTGTCTTCTGTGGCAATTCTTTTTCACAAATGGATCCAGGGTTCAGCCATGGAAGTGACCTTATAAGATTGTATCAAAGAGGATACTTTGCCAGAAGTTTATCAATGATGGTACTAAATATTGTTGCAATTCTTCATACAAATCTTTTGTTGACACATTTCCTTTTTGTATTTTGCAAAGCCCTATCTGCTAGAAATCTCCACTAGATCTTTGAAGCATCTTTATGCATGTTCGGATTTGATAAAAAAAATTCTTACAAATTCATTCAGTATCTGTCTATATTTCTGAGATGAGATATTATGTACACTATTTACATTATTCGGACTATTGTCCTCATCTTTGTTGCCATATTTATTAAAAAGTTTTGGCCTTTCAGTATCTGTCTATATTTCTGAGATGAGGTACATTATTTACATTATTTGGACTATTGTCCTCATCTTTGTCGCCATATTTATTACAACGTTTCGGCCGTTGTATGCTCTGGTCTTCTTTAGGTGGTTGGAATGTCGAACTTAACCCTCAAGGACACATGGAACAGTGGATAAAGACGTTGGTTAGGTCCAGTGACAGGACCCAAAGAGTGTGAGTTCAATACCCGGTTATGGCAGTGGAGAACTTTCAGAGGGAAATTAACAGGAGATAACTGATAATTGAGATCCATTAAACATGGCACGTGGAACTAGAACAGTCTACCCCAGTGAGCAAAATAAGAGGTTAAGTTCGACATTCCAACCACCTGAAGAAGGCGTGAGCATACAACGGCCGAAACGTTGTAATAAATACTGCGACAAAGATGAGGACAATAGTCCGAATAATGTAAATTCATTCAGTTTGGAAAATGTAATTATCTTTTTTTTTTTTAAAGTGTACTCTTAAAAATTTTAAGTTTCATGATCAGGCTAAAAAGATCATCTGCAAGGAAAGAAAGCAACGATTTATCGCTCCGATATTATCAATTCAATGTCTTTCGAAACAGACGCAAAAATCTTCATTTTCACTGGAAATAAAATGTCATTCACCTTTGAATAGGACTTAGTCTGGGGGACATTTTTTTGTTTTTTTTATCAAGTTAAAATATTTGATGATATCTGTGTTGTTCACATGTTTGTAAATTTAAAAGTAAAAAGGACAGGGTTTGCCAGAGTGAATTGCCAAGCAATAAAAGCGAAGTAAGTTAATATATTTCATTTTTTCACATTTGCAACAAAACTAGAGATACAGGTCATTATTAGCCTGCAAACTTTAAAAATAACATTCTTTTTTTTTTTTTTTCAAAGACGCATTTTCTATCCTAGACTAAGACGCACCCAAGGCACATTTTCTATCATCCTTTCCGTCTACATTTTCTTTGAGCCAAATTTGATTCTCAAACTTTTGGCAACAATTTAGACAAACCTAGTTTACTTTTACACAGATACACATTGACACAGGACGCGTAAAAAAGTATATTTTTTTCAGCATGAACTCTCGGACCGGTAACTAGATATCAAAAGGACTTTTTACTTTTGAAGTTGATATGTGAATAAAATTTCTTCAATTGTTCACATCTTTAAAAAACTGTATTTTATTACTCTAAAATAATTTATTATTTTCAACTACAAATTTAATGAGTGTGAATTAATTTATCTTTGACGGAGACGTTTACTTGTCCCTAACTCCTTATTTTCTTCTTGTGTGAGGGTGTAACAGTTAAGGAGAAAGACACGCCTTCATATTCTTTCCCCCTGTCTTTCTCGTCACCGACTCCGAGGTCATGAACTCGTTCTAATCAAGGAAACAAACCCTTCGCAATAATTGCCGAATATTACTGACGAGTAAAAAAAAAAAAAAAATTTTTTTTTTTTTTTTTTGTAAAGGACAATTTTAGTTTGTAAAAAAAAAAAAAAAAAAAAAAAAAAAAAAAAAAGTTAGATTTCTGGGACTTTGCATTGATTTTCATGACTTGAGAAAAGTGATATGTGGACAGCCCAATTTAGAAAATTCCAGGACTTTTCAAGCAACTTTTGAGCTATTGCTGTTTTTCAAACTCTAGAAAAAAACCCTGTCAATTTTCCAGGACTTTTTCAAGATTTCCAGGACCTCTACGAACCCTGAATGTTCCAGCTATGGGGAAGTGGTTCGAGGATGGAAAATAATTCATCATCCACAAGGCTGCGCAAAGAAAACGCTTTTGAACTAGGTCCGAGCTGGAAAATGGGGATTGTACAGCTCCGTCCCAAATGTGGCAGCAATTCTCTATTTCTGACCTGATCTGGTTCTTGTAGACAGAGCATAAGCAGTAGTAATCAAATACTTTCTGGAGCAGTATCAACTACTTTTTAGCTCTCTCTCTCTCTACCATTATATATATATATATCTTTGTAACTGGAATTATTTCTAAGCATTGGTTTACCGTTTATGTTTATAAATAGAAAAAATTGGGGAAGCCATCTTCAAACTACGTGTGTTTTTAGGCTAATCAGCCACAAAAGACTTTGTCAATAACATATTTATTAAATGCAAATCACATTTTACATAAGTAACTGCATTTTAAAAAAGACACACAAGATTTTTGAAGAGACGCATAAACCCTTCATTATCTTTCCATAATGATAAATTTGTTCATAGACCTATTCTTTTGTGCCACGAGTTCAGACCTTTGCAGCCATTCCACTCAGAAAGTTTCTTAAGAACTGCTACTTTGTAGAAGAAAATCCCACATGGATATTTTACTAGACACTACAATTTTAATCTCTGCTAGTCTAGAGTCAAATTGTCACAATTATTACTCCATAATTACAGTCATATCAAACACCTCATTCAGACCCCTCTAGCTTGACAGGCTCTTCGGTTTTGTATTTTAAAAAAATAAAATAAAATCAATTTCATTAGATAAAATTGGATTCAAGATATGAGACTATATAATTTATAAAAGTTAACAATATTCTGCAGTTGTTAGGCTGAACAAAGAAATTTCAAAAACATTCCAATGATTTCCAACATTGTGGAATTGATGAATTTTTACATCTACTTAATAATTTTCCAGTTTTCTTCTATTTGCAAAAAATAAATAAATAAATAAATAAAATGAATATTTCTTTTCAGAGGCCGTATCTGCTGATTTTTTAATGAAATGTAAACACAGAAGAAATGGCTACAGAATGCAGAAATAATTTTTTTTTATTTAATGCCCCATCACCACTCCAACATGTAGACGACTTTTCACAGATTTTTCTTCATTACCTATGAATTATCATGATTTCTTGGGAAAGATAGTGGAGTAGTTTCCTGTTGCCTTCTCCATGGTTTGATATTTTTTCCTTTAGACTGGTTGCTACCTGAGGCTAGTGAGCCCAGTCTACTTTGTTATTTTACTCATAGCTGTAGCGAGAAGAAATAGCTGCAGAGTGCAGAAATCATTTTCTTTTTTTATGCCTTGTGCCCATGGGGTGGGGGCGGCAATCATGACTTTTCACAGATCTTTCTTTATTATCTATTATTAATTGCCATGAATTCTTAGGAAATATAATGTAGTTTCTCCTCATTGCCTTTTTGATGGTTTGGAATTTAGTTTTTCCTTCTTAGAAAAATGCCACCCAAGCCTCGAGAGACAGGTGTGCCCTACTATTTAACCCATATCTGTATGAAAAAAAGTATTTGTGTGAAAGTGAATGCAACAGACTAACCCAGAAACTGAACTGTTCGCCGGTTACACTTTGTGACAATATCTGTTTCACATATTTATTGTTTTATTTTCATTACCAGTTACCATCTTATTGAAAACTTTTCTGTGTCAAGCAAAACAATTTTTTCTTTTTTGTTTTCATAACTTCATGTAGAACTGAATTTTCAAGCTTCTGAATTTTTTTTTTCTTTCTTTTTTGCAGAGGTTATAAACAATATTCTACAGCTGTTACGCTGCACAAAAAAATTCAAAAACATTCCTCAGATTACCGACATTGTGAAATTGCTGATACTGGGATTTTTACATCTACTTAATAATTTTCCAGTTTGCTTTTATTTACAAAAAACAAAAACAAAAAAAAAAACACCACTCCTTCCAAATTTTGGCAGAGGAAAATTACATACGGGCAAATTTTAATACACCTGTTTTCATCAACAAAATTCGCTTGCAGGGCACATAAAAAGGAATAGATTTTTTTTTTTTTTTTTTTTTTTTTACAGAACATCTGCAGATTTGAAAAAACAGATCTGAATTGGGTAGCAATATTAAAAAAAGTCAAACAAGTAAGAAACAGCAAAGGAACCACAAAGAATAGTGAATAAATGCTCTTCATGAAAAAAAAAAAAAAAAAAAAAGAAAGGAAAAGTAATAAGAGAAAAAGAAAATTCTTTGCTGAACTGCATCAATAATAATGATAATGTAGATTTGACAAGAGAAATTTTCTTGCCAAAATAAATCCTGAGGCCCAAAATGCCAAAGTACGCCTTGCAAAATATCTGCTGCAAGACTTTACATAACTGGATCAAATTTCTAACAGATGGTAGCACACAGATAAAGCAACCCCTCCAAATATACAAGAACTACCGAATAACGTACCTGTGTGGGAGGAAAAGGTTTTGCCAATGAATCTCAAAATATACATCAAATTCTTTTCTGATTTCAGAGTTCACAAGAATTGTGGTTAAAATATAAAAGGTGTTCCAATAACTTGGACTGATTTTAAATATGAATTAAGTTTAAAATCAGTCCAAGTTATTGAAACATCCTTTATATATATCTTCTGCTTTTGTCAATCAAATATTTATTAAATGCAAATCACATTTTACATAAGTAACTGCATTTTAAAAAAGACACACAAGATTTTTGAAGAAACACATAAACCCTTCATTATCTTTCCATGATGATAAATTTGTTTATAGAAATATTCTTTAGTGCCATCAGTTCAGACCTTTGCAGCCATTGGAAAGAAAGACGTTCCACTCAGAAAGTTTCTTAAGAACTACTTTGTAGAAGAAAATCCCACATAGATATTTTACTAGACACTATACTAGAAGAGATTAAAATTGTAGAGTCAAATTGTTGCAATTATTACTCCTATACTTACAGTCATATCAAATACCTCATTCAGAAACCCTCCAGCTTGACAGGCTCTTGGGTTTTGTATTTAAAAAAAAATATCATTGCTCTGAAGACAGATAATTTAAACAAAATTGGATTCAAGATATGAGACTATATAATTTATAAAAGTTTATTAACAATATTCTGCAGTTGTTAGGCTGAACAAAAATTTCAAAAACATTCCAACGATTTCTAACATTGTGGAATTGATAATACTGGAAATTTTTGCAACTATTTAATAATTTTCCAGTTTTCTTTTTTTTCATTTGTTCCTCACCCACAAAAAACAAAACAAAAAAACATACAGGTAAATTTGAATAGACATGGTTTTGTCAATAAAATTCACTCACAGTGCAGATAAAAAGAAATTGATTTTTTTTTTTATGGAATATCTGAAGATTTGAAAAATTAATTTGGGTAAAAGAAAAAAAAAAAAAAAAAAAGAAAGAAACAGTTGTGACTTTGTGCTAGTACAACCACCAAAAGGTTTCATCTACCCAATTTCACTCACAAGGCTTGGGTCAACCTGTTGCATTTTGTTCAGGCACTTTCCATCAAGAAGTCACCATGGTAAGATTCGACCCTGAGTCAGAAAGCAAACATTCTAACCACTATATATTTCAAGAAAAAAACCTTAAGACCCATTTTGGTTATAATTTATTTTGTGTTATTTATCTCTTCAGATTGAAAGTTCTTAATAAATGGAGCTCTTCTCTCTTGTTTTCCCTTCCTGTTAATCTAGGATATCTGTCCTAAGGAATTGTTTCTATTCATTAAGAACCTTCAGCCTGGAGAGATGAATATAAAAATATTCACTAAATAAATTATAGCCGATATGGATTTTTAAGGTTTTCTTCTTGATTTATTATTATTATTATAATACTCTTTAATTTAAATTTACATTGAGTTCTCTTTGGATTAATATCCTTCTTGGAATTATCCCTACCAGTCACAAATTGAGATATATATATATATATACACACACACACACACACGTGTAAATATTCTCAGATGGAGTATAAAATTATACTTAGTTTAGGAAACACATTTTGTCATTCGACAGACTTTATCAATGGAAAGGGTATGATTTTATTCTCATCAGTTAAACTCAGAGCCAGATGTTTAATAAATCAAACACAAAACTCTTAAAATGGCTAACCCCCAAATTCAATTGAACTGTTTTCGATTGAGAATATTATAGCTTTAGTTATCTATTGAGCACTTTTTGGTAGAAGTTCTACTAGTTATATTTACCTGCCCAACTACGGCAACATATACATGCATATGGACCAAGGGCAAAAATTACCCAGTCCTTGCAACAACTATCATTCTATTACACCGACCTCCACTTCTCTTAGTGCAATGAGGAAGGTGCTGCAACATGGTTGGAATCACCAGGGCCAAGCATCTTAAATAGCAACAGTTTACTTCACTTTTGTGCTGAATTCCTGTACCAAGTAAGCAGACATTCTGTGAGTTCTACATGTTAAATTCTTGTACTTTTACATATTTTTTTTCATTTGTATTATCATTTAAGGTAGTAGTAGTAGTAGTGGTAGCAGCAATAATAATAATAATATTGTAAGAAGAAAGAGAAAAAGTAAGAAGAAGAAGAAAGAGAAAAAGTAAGAAGAAGAAGAAAGAGAAAAAGTAAGAAGAAGAAGAAAGAGAAAAAGTAAGAAGAAGAAGAAAGAGAAAAAGTAAGAAGAAGAAGAAAGAGAAAAAGTAAGAAGAAGAAGAAAGAGAAAAAGTAAGAAGAAGAAGAAAGAGAAAAAGTAAGAAGAAGAAGAAAGAGAAAAAGTAAGAAGAAGAAGAAAGAGAAAAAGTAAGAAGAAGAAGAAAGAGAAAAAGTAAGAAGAAGAAGAAAGAGAAAAAGTAAGAAGAAGAAGAAAGAGAAAAAGTAAGAAGAAGAAGAAAGAGAAAAAGTAAGAAGAAGAAGAAAGAGAAAAAGTAAGAAGAAGAAGAAAGAGAAAAAGTAAGAAGAAGAAGAAAGAGAAAAAGTAAGAAGAAGAAGAAAGAGAAAAAGTAAGAAGAAGAAGAAGAAAGAGAAAAAGTAAGAAGAAGAAGAAGAAAAAGAAAAAGTAAGAAGAAGAAGAAAGAAAAAGAAAAAGAAAAAGTAAGAAGAAGAAGAAAGAAAAAGTAAGGAGAAGAAGAAAGAAAAAGTAAGGAGAAGAAGAAAGAAAAAGTAAGGAGAAGAAGAAAGAAAAAGTAAGGAGAAGAAGAAAGAAAGAAGAAGAAAGAAAGAAGAAGAAAGAAAGAAGAAGAAAGAAAGAAGAAGAAAGAAAGAAGAAGAAGAAGAAGAAAGAAAGAGGGAAAATATGAAGAAGAAGAAAGAGGGAAAATATGAAGAAGAAGAAAGAGGGAAAATATGAAGAAGAAGAAAGAGGGAAAATATGAAGAAGAAGAAAGAGGGAAAATATGAAGAAGAAGAAAGAGGGAGAACATGAAGAAGAAGAAAGAGGGAGAACGAGAACGAGAATAAGGCGGAGAACGAGAATAAGGAGAACAATAGCATTTGATGATGTATTGTTTACTCTGACATCCAGTATAAAATATGTATGTGTGTTTATAGGTGTATCATCAAAGCAGTCCATCCTGCTTTATTCAAGTGAATTGGGATGCAGAGTTGTACTGGTCCATGGCCTACATCCAACTCTCACACATGTCTCCTAGAAGTTGCATG
>CAWVQA010000607.1:55000-57500 GCA_963932145.1 Acanthosepion lycidas | reverse complement strand
AAAGAGGGTAGGGCTCTATCTCTTTTCTGCTATCTGAACTTATCTTTCACAGTAATTACATAGATAATTTAAATTTGGACTAAAATATAAAAAAAAAAAAAAAAAAAAAGACAGCTTTTTCTCTTTACAATGGCATTACTATGTAGTCTCTCAACAATTTTATCACTTTAAACAGCTCTTTTTAGAATATTAAAACCTAAACACATGAAACTGAATTTATGCATTCTCTTGAGAACTGACAACAAAAACATTAAACACTACTTATTTATTAAAATGTTCATTTGCAAGAATAATTTTATATTTACAAGGTTATGAAATATACAAACAAATTACTCTATTTATGCAGCATATTATACAGAAATAACTATGAAAATAACTTTGTGAAAATAATTCTGTGCTTAAAAGCTAGCAACTGCAGAGTGGTAATTGGACCCAAAACTAAAGAGACCTCTGGCCCAGCTTAGAAAAAAAGCAATGATAATTTTAAAGAAATAACTGACTTCCCCAATTCATTCCATGGAACTTCAAAACCACTAACTTGGCTTTCACCTCAGTCTATAAGCCAAAAGTCTGATTTGGAGTGAAATTCCAATTCAGACCAAAAATTGAGTTCTTCAAATCACAACCTCCATGGAACTTCAAAACTTCATGCCACAAAAACCTCTAACTTTAACTCTGATTCCTTGGTATTTTGAAGAAATAAAATTGATTTCCTCAATTCAAAATTTTGGAGATATTTTAAACCGAAATTAAAGCCATTTTTTTTTTTTAAATTCAACTAATTGTGTTACTTTAAAATAAATATAAATTAAAAACTTAAAAATCACTGATTTTTTTTTCAGTTATTTCAAAATTTAAATATTTAACTGTTCCCTCATCTGGGCACAAATCCCAATACAGGATATTCAAGCACAAGATGAAGGGAAGATTTTCAATCCTGGGATCATTCCGTTTTCAAATGTGGGCTGAGTTAGAGGAAGTTTCAGACACACTGACAGAATTTGCCATTTATTTATTTAGATTGATAAAAATGTCTGAACTATAAGAAAAGAGAACTTACACAATGACAAGTAACTGTAATTATAAATACTGAAGGGGGGGGGGAATTAAATGGACATTGAGGTCAACACCCAGTGGTGACAGTGTTGAATCCTTAAGCTCCATCTTCAGGCCTGAAAGGATGAATGAAACAGATTGCCACCATTGAGTGTTGACAATGTCTACTTTAACATATACTTACTCTATCCCTGATATTGAGCATTGTAAGAGATTATATAATACAATACCTTAAAACTAATCTAGTTTTGTGTTATATGACATGAAAGGAAAATGTATTTTTTTTTGTTTGTTTTTTTAAGTTTAGCATTCATACATTTTTCCATTTCGTGGGGGAGTAAGGGAATGCAAAAATTATCTGCATTGTCCATTGTCCCAAACCCATACCCACTTCTATAGCCATTTTCAAGAGTGTTTGTTTTGGGGTGTCAATCCCCTTGAAAATGGCTAAAGTTGCTGAAATCACTTGGAATAATAGGGACAATTTTACACCACCATACATGAAACATGTTTAAAAGAAAGGTTGCTGCATATATATATATATATATATATATATATATATATACACACACACACACACACATTAGGATATTACATCGAAAGCGTGTCAAAATTGATACACAATTCTAGTCATGTTTCGATGTGTATTAAATGTATCTCATAGGTGATTGTAAATTAATGGCAAGTGAATATAGCATTTATTATTTTTTTTTAAAAAAGAAAATAAATCATTCACTCATCAGTAATTTACAATTGCCTGATGAGATGCATTTGATACACATTGAAATATGAATGCAACTGTGGAATGATTTTGATAGGTTTTTGATGTAATATCCTAAAATAAATAATATTGCTCTACTTTGTATTGAGCCTTCTTAAATTAAATGTTATGAACATTGGAATTGTACTCTATTTGTTCTCATCTTACCTGTCACCAGTAAGTTTAGTGAAATGGCTTTAATTTCAGTTTAAAATATCTCCATGTATATATATATATATATATATATATATATGTGTGTGTGTGTGTGTGTGTGTGTGTATGTATGTTTGAATAAAAACAGATCACTTTAAGGTTCCATGTAATAAGTTATTTCACCACAACCCTTTTAAGAGGCTCTGGATCATCAGACTTTACTTCCAAAAGTTGAAATGAAAAATGAAAAGAAACTTACACATTTTTGACGGACTGCACCAAGCATATGTAAAATTGAGGAAGTGAGGTGGGAGAGAAGATATGAGCGAGTTAGAGATGAAATAACTTATTACATGGAAGCTTAAAGTGATCTGGTTTTATTCAAACATATTTGCTCTGAATTTACATTGAGCTCTCTGGATATCATCCTCCTTGGGTCTACCCATACGGATTACCTAGTTTTGCATAAACTATATATATATATATATATATATATATATATATATATATATATATATGGTGGATAGATAA
>CAWVQA010000607.1:0-50000 GCA_963932145.1 Acanthosepion lycidas | reverse complement strand
TTCTCGATTTCAAACTGAATTTAAATTTATTGGAATGAATTTTTTTTTATTTTATTATTATCAGTAAAAATCGTCCATATTGACAAATCTGTCAACACAATGTAATCCCCTTTATTAAAAAAAAAAAGCTCGCAAAAATAAAATATTTTTCTGAAATGTTAGAGAAAAATTAGCTGCTTTAAAATTTAATTAATCTGACTTGAAACAAGTATTACTTAATTTTAGTTTTAAAATATCACAGAAAAGAATTTTTAACATGGTGGTGGGTTTTTTTATGAGGTACTGAAAACTTTCTTGATAGAGTTAGGTTTGGTAATTTTTTATAAGGGGGACATACCTAACAATTAACATGAACACCTTTTTTATAGAATTTCTTAACTATCCAATAATCTTAATTTAGAAAAATATTATAAGTAGCCTAATATTTTATAGAATTTTAGGTACTTTGGTTTTATAGTCTTATGCTTGTTGAGACAATGTTAGTAAATTACCAATAAATTTAACATTTACTATACCCTACACGCAAGCCACCAATCTGCCACTGGATGGCATGCCACTAGTGTTTACTGCTGGTAGCCCACTGTCAAACCATCAGCATGTTTGCTTGGCAATGTTACCACTTGCAGAACCACTAGTGGCCCACCATTGACCCACTGGCGTTGACATCGGCGGCCTGCCAGTGGGCCATCAGCATCTTGCATATAGGTAGTTACCACTCTTATTTTTTTTTTTTTTTTTATTATAATGTTCTATATGGATATCTATATTTATAAAAATTTATTCAGACAAAAATTTATACAGGCATAAAAAAATTCAAAATTCTTTTTAAAATACTAGGGGTAGGGTCACTGAACTCTAGTAATCTTTACCATATGATTAGTAAATATAGTTTTTACTTAATCACAATATTATCTAACTGCTACAAATTAATACAGAATTTTAAGATTTAAAACTTTAAAAGTTATTATAATTAAAATTGTTAAAGATTGGAAACGGTTGTAAAAATTCATTATTCATCAAAAAAGACTTTTACCTTAAGACAATAGGGTCTATAATATGTCTTATTTATAGAAACAATTAAAAGTATTTCTTATCAAAAAAAAAAAAAAAAAAAAAAAAAAAAAAAATCATAAAATGTCTTTTTTATTGCATTTTTTATTTTATGATGATTCAGAGCAGATATTATGAATGGGGGCTTGATGAAAAAAAAATGAAAAATAAAAAATATATAAATAAAAATTGAATATTTAAATTCTCCAAGGACTTGTACTTATAACTAATATAAACAAAAATGAATTTCTCAAAATTTCTTAAGATTAAGAAAGTGGGCTGTAAGATACGCAAAAAAAATAAATTTTTTTACCAAGATTTTCTAAAAAAGGAAACTTTAAAATAACTTCATTCATTTATGAATAAATTCTCAAAACTTCATTAAAATCTGCCAATTATGTGATTTTTGTAAGAATTTCCAAATTAATGTGTTTTTTACCACAAAAAAATTTCCCATACTAATTTATGGTCACCTGTTGATGCAAGAAAAATAAAATTTTTAATAAAAATTTTGAAGTTTCTTAAAAAAAAAAAAAAAAAAAAAAAAAAATACAATTTAATAATCAAAAGATCCTTTAGTCTCTTACCAGATTTTGGCAAGGATTGGTTTTTAAAAATTTGGGGTCATTGTAAACACTTTTTAGCAAGTTTTAGGAGGTACTTAGTTATTAATATCATGGGTACCATATGCACATGCAAAATTTCATATAGTATGACAGACAGTCTATCAACTCAGATACACGTTTAGGCAATCATGTATCTTTCGATACATGACTGCCAAGACAGATTTTTTTCCTGCAGTAGTTTGCCCTTTCTTTCTGCAGTAGACCAGTTGCCATCCAAGGATATAGAATCCAGTCTGTCCTGCTATTTACCCATAGCTGGGGGGAGAAGAAGAGGATTCATACCTTTCCCAAGCTTATTAGCACGAATGTAATGGATTCAACTGGAATTCGAAATCAGCTATCCATTACCCCCAAACCAAATTAAAGCAGGCTTACATCTCATTGATAGTAGTTTTCTTTGCCTTAACCTTTCGGCAAAAAAATATTTTTACGTTGTAAGAATTTAAAAAAAAAAAATAAAAAAAAAAAAAAAAAAAAAAAGTAAATAAATAAATAATGGCTTAGGAATACAAGTTTTACTAATTAACCAATAGCAAGTTTTAGGAGGCACTTAGTTATTAATATCATGGGTACCACATGCACATGCAAAATTTCATATAGTGTGACAGACAGTCTATCAACTCAGATTTCCTATTTTTTTTTTTTTTAAATTTAAATCATTCTTTTTTGTTTTAAAAACATATCTTCAACTCATATTTTATTTATATACAGTAACAAGCAAGTTACTAATATACTTTTAATGTAAAGTGAATGCCACATTTATTTTTATTCCATGAATTCTGTGTAATTTCTGTTGAAGCTGTTTCCTCCATATAATTTTATCTCACAACAACAGAATTGTGCTGTTCGTACGCATCCTAATATAAAAACATAGTAAAGACTCAGAAGCGTTTGTCAAATAAGGAAAAAGCAAACAGTGTTAACTGAACTGCTGGTTGCTTCTGTACAGGCAGGCACACGTTTATGGTGAGAGCCAGGCTTTCAGGTTTGGCAAGGAGCCCGAAAGACAAAGATATTATTCAACCTCCCAGCCAACTGGTTAGGTTCTAAGGCTGAGTAATGAGGAAAAAAAAAAAAAAAAAAAAATAAATGATTAGAGGCAGAGGCGAGAACAAGAAAATCTTTCACAGAGAGAGAAGGATGTTACAATGAAGCAAGGAGGTAGATATCATTTTACAGAAGCAAGGGAAAAAGAAAAAAAAAAAAGAAAAAAAAAAAGAATGGAGGAAGACGAAATCAGAACGCAAGGAGCAGGAACACTTGGTTAAGTGAAGAGTAATATGTGTAGCCAAACTTGCACATTTTTCTATCAAGTAAGATAAATTTAGAAAGTAATCAAAAATTTTATCTGAAGGCTGAAACTAGCTCAGCCCTTTTGATTTTAACTAACATGTAACAAGTGGCTTTGGTTTTCAAAACAAAAAGCAGACATTTTCCCAAAAGTAGAGTAAATACAAAATATCAAAAATAATTCAAAATGTTTAAATGTTGAAAACATACTTTTGCCATTGTGAATAATAATTAGGTTTTATCATTTTGGTCATCCATACTTGAATTATTTGCTCTCAGTCAGTTATGTGCCATGTGTGATACACGCTTAGGCAATCATGTATCTTTCGATACATGACTGCCAAGACAGATTTTTTCCTGCAGTAGTTTGCCCTTTCTTTCTGCAGTAGACCAGTTGCCATCCAAGGATATAGAATCCAGTCTGTCCTGCTATTTACCCATAGCTGGGGGGAGAAGAAGAGGATTCATACCTTTCCCAAGCTTATTAGCACGAATGTAATGGATTCAACTGGAATTTGAAATCGGCTATCCATTACCCCCAAACCAAATTAAAGCAGGCTTACATCTCATTGATAGTAGTTTTCTTTGCCTTAACCCTTTACCAAAAAAATATTTTTACTTTGTAAGAATTTAAAAAAAAAAAAAATAAAAAAAATAAATAAATAATGGCTTAGAAATACAAGTTTTACTAATTAACTCATAGCTGAAGGGAAAAGGTGGATTCATAGCTAATCAGTATTTGATAAACAAGAAATTATGATGTGGATATAAAGTGAGGGATCAATTCTATATTATGCTTAATATATAAATTGATCCCTCCCTTTGTAGACAAGGTAGAATGTAAAATCTAAATACATGCATGCATAGCTAATCAGTATTTGATTGATTTGTTTTCTATGGCTTATCAACCATTTGCAGATTATTTAAAACTAGAAAATATTTTTAAATTGTAAGAATTTTTTGGCAGAGAGATAATGATACAAGTCTTATTAATTAACCAATAGCTAGGGGGGGAAAGTGGTGGATTCATACCCCTCCCACCACCACCACCACCACAGTATTTGTGTGTTAGTGAATATAATGAAATCGACTGGAATTAGAACTCTGCTTTCAAATTCTGAACCATTATCCATTACACCATCCACACATCCAAGCTTACAGCAGCTGGTATTCCCAAGTGGTCACCCATCTACCTAACCCTCAATGTTGCTTAACTTCAGTGATTGTACAGGAACTGGTATTTCAATGTGATGTAGCTGCAAGTTTCTCTTATTGATAAAAGAGGAAGCTAAAAATATAGCATCACTTGGATCCAAACACTGGATTTATTTATACAGTATAAATCCTCTAAACCAAACATCTTTGATGTTTGGTATTGAGAGTACTGTTCCAATTCCAGGAAGAAAAGGCTTCATATTTATATCAACACAAAAGTTTGGATTTGAAGACTAGTCCAAATTCGAGGAAGTCTAGATTATGCTATGTTCAGATTCTGGATGTTCTACTCTATATACACATATTTTCAAATGTTATTACAGTGGACACTTCTTATAGACTCCCCATTTTTATTTATTAAAACAGTGAGTATTACATCTAATGGCATGTGCATTTGAGAAATCTTAATAAAAGAAAATGTGTCACATGACAGGGATTGAACCTGTGTCCCCCTTGTAGGGGAAATTATTGTTCATGCTTTATTGCTCAGCTGTGAAGGACTTCACAGTAAGCAAGACTCTTTTTAACCTATTTAAGGAAAGCACATCCTCTTCGCTCAGATTATTTTCTCTAAAGTTTCATATCTGCTCCGTTTTGTATATGAAACGTAAACAAAGCTATTTCTAAAGAATTAATGGATTTATTTTTAATCCAACATTTTTATTCAAACATTATGTTTGAAGTAATAAAAATGAATAATACTTTAGAAACATTCAGAAGTCAAAATGGCTACAATCGAGAGAAAAAGGAGAGGAAAGATTATGGAGCGAGTGTAAAGTGAAAAAAAAAAAAAATGACTAAAAAGGACAATTAACCACAACATTCTACATGCATACCCACACTATGGAGAAGCATACCCACACTATGGAGAAGCATACACACACTATGGAGAAGCATACACACACTATGGAGAAGCATACACACAGACAAACTTGCAGCAATGAAAAGTGAATATAAAAAAGAGAACTCAAAGAGTATAAGTTAACTGATAATCTTAGATTTGAAGAGGTCAAGATTTTAGTGATTAAGGAAAAACCCTGCCAGGAGTCTGTTCCACAAAGCAGCAGTTCTTGGAAAGAAGCTGTAATAATAGAACTTCTTATTAATGGAATACAAACAGAATAGAAAAGATTCACGCTTTTGTCTTTGGCTTGGTGGGTCCCAGCTGCAAAGGGCTGCTGAAAACAAAGGAATGTAGTTTGCTGTGGAAATAGCGATAATATAGTGAGACGCTTGCAACATTTCGTCTGTGGGAAAGGGGTCGTAGGGTGGAAAATAATTCATCACCCACAAGGCTGGATAGATGCTTTTAATCTCTATCAAAATAGACAAGTGAAAATTGTGCAGCTCCAGCCCAGATGTGACAGCAATATTTCATTTTTGGTCTGATATGTCTCTTGTAAAGTATATCAGAGAGAATCAGGTACTTAAATCAACCATTTCTCCAGCATCTTTAGCAATAGATCGTATATACAACTTGTAGTCTGGGGAGAGATTGAATCCTAATAGCTGTTTAAGGCAAGGATCCTTTTTCAGCATGGAACCATTCATCATGACTGGAGAGAATTTGGGGTCTGCGTGGTGGTGGTGAAACGTTACTAGTTTGGTTTTGATCATTTTGGGATTTTACAAGCCAGTCCACTTTCCCCATTGGACCATCAAGGCTTGAGGTCAGAGGAGAGATGAGCTGCTAGTGTCATTTTAGTCCTTTAGTCATGTGAACCATGGGTTTCCTATCACAGATACATAAATCAGAAAGTTTCTACGAATGAAAAATACTATGTCATTTGATTATTTACACTATTTACATTGTTCGGACTGTTGTCCTCCCCTCCAACTTAGTTTCAGTTAATTTCCTTTAGTAATTAAACTCTCACAGTTTTTATTCCCTCTGCTGGGACCAAGTATTAAACTCTTTGGGTCAAATCAATTTTTGGATTACACAACCAATGTTTTTATCCACTGGACCATAAAACAGATATCGAAAAAACAAAAAAGGGATGGCACATAGAATTTGACAATCTACCCCCGTGGAAAGTGTTTGATTTGAAATTCCAACGTATATCACCTGAAGAAAGCTGGAGTGTACAATGGTCAAGATGTTGTGAATATTGCAATAAAGAGGACAAGAGTCCGATCGATGTAAATAGTATAAATAGTTGCAATACCTCATCTCAGAAATATAGAAAGATATAGAAGAAGGCCGGAGCGTACAACTGTCTAAACGTTGTTAATAAGGCAACAAAGATGAGGACAACAGTCTGAACAATGTAAATAGTGTAAATAATTACAATACCTCATCTCAGAAATATAGACAGATATAGAAGAAGGCCGGAGCGTACAACGGTCTAAACGTCGTGAATATGGCAACGAAGATGAGGACAACAGTCCGAACAATGTAAATAGTGTAAATAATTACAATACCTCATCTCAGAAATATAGACAGATATAGAAGAAGGCCGGAGCGTACAACGGTCTAAACGTCGTGAATATGGCAACGAAGATGAGGACAACAGTCCGAACAATGTAAATAATTACAATACCTCATCTCAGAAATATAGACAGATATAGAAGAAGGCCGGAGCTTACAACGGTCTAAACGTCGTGAATATGGCAACGAAGATGAGGACAACAGTCTGAACAATGTAAATAGTGTAAATAGTTACAATACCTCATCTCAGAAATATAGACAAATGTCTATTGATTTTGCCATATTCTAGGGTGTATTGTCCTTCAGCAAACTCACTCACAATGTGTGGATACAATGTGTCCCCAAAACATTTGATGATATTGGGCAAGGCATCTGGTAAAATGGGTGGGGAGCGATAATCTGCCTCGGAAAATATTCTCTGGGGAAACTTATATTTACATTATTTCCATGTGCACTATTTTCCTCCTCTTTGTTATTACAAAATTTTGGCTATTGCGCCATCTTGCCTTTATCAGGTGACCGGGTAACCTTCGCAGAGCTTCAAATTGAACCCTTTATTTAATACGAGGGTAGATTGTTTATACAGTGGAACCCGGATATAAGAGAAACGCGGATATAAGAGATATTTTCTCTGGTCCCAAATTAGAGCAATACTTACCTAAACAAAATAGACCAAACCCGGATATAAGAGACCTTCTCCAGTCCCGACAACTCTTATATCCGGGTTACACTGTATTATGATGAAAATATCTAAGGATATTTTGATCTAGTCCTTATTTTGTATTTCTCAATCAAGGACAACAGCCTAGTGGATTAAAGTGTTGGTTCATGAATTTGGCAACAGAGTAAATCTAAGTTCAATCCCTGGGCTGGGCAGTGTGTACTTGGATGAAGTGGAAATGCAGTGAGCAATGAACTGTAGTAAATAAGATATTCTTAGCTAAGATGTCCTTAGATAAGGACAGTGTCATGGGAATAGATTAAATAAAAGGTTCAGTTCAAAATTCTCTGAAGTTTACCTGGATTGACAAGGACCCCAATGAAAAGTGAAATTTGGAATTTAACTGACATAAAACAACACAGTTGGAAAAACTTAAAAGTTTGACAAAGACACACACACACATATATATATATATATATATATATATATATAACTAATAAAAACAAAACAGTTTTGTTTTTATTAGTTACTTTGTTCATTTAATTATATTTTCGTATTTTGCTTTTATATATATATATATATATGAAAGAGAGAGACAGAATTTTTAGTGGCAACTGTTGCTACCTAATGCATCACTCTTTGTCAGAATTGTGCACTCTAGCTGCTGGTTTAGTGTTTATATACATCAGATATATAATACATTAAAAGATTCCCTTTCTCTGCCGTGCTTCAATAGCTTAGAGGTAGAGTCTCTGACTGATGCCAAATCAGTCAAGTTTCGATCCCAGCTTGAAGCAATCGGATATCTAGCCACAGTGATGAGCTGTGATACAGCTGAACAGTCTGTCTGTGGATGGTTTTATGTTTTTTTTTTTCCTTCCCTCTAAAGTGATGGATTTTATTTATCAATACAACAGTTTTATCACTTAATTTGTTGGCTACTACTGATTAATGTGAAAAGCTCTAAAGCTCTCTCTCTCTCTCTCTCTCTCTCTATATATATATATATATATATATATATATATATATACATACAAAGAAATCTCAGACTAATGGTGGGCAATTGAATGACAAAATAAAATTCTATGTAACGTGTTTAGTCCTACAAAAGGAATTCAAACTAAAATAACGTTCTAATTTATGGAATTATATTTATGTAGGGAGATAAGGCAAAAAAAAAAAAAATAAAATCAGTAAAAATATTAGGAAGCCGGCTAGATTTCTCGTTAATTCTATCAATAAAAACTATTTTAGTCTGATGAAGTTTTTCTGAATGATGAAACATGTTACATAAAATTTTTCCCCCATTTTGTTATTCAGTTACTCATATATGTTTAAAATTTGCTCTAGTCATAGTAGATTGACAAGCCGTAAAAAAACAAACCAATCAACCTTTTGCAGGTCATTTAAAGCCAGATAATATTTTGGCATTGTAAGAATAATTCTTTTCTTTTTGTTACTGAATATTGTATTAACTTTTTGGAGATAATGATTTTCAGATACAACTTTTACTATTTGACCTATAGGAGAAGAGGTGTGTACATACCTTAACCAAAGGGCTTCTACACATAAATGACTATAACAAACCCCAAGCGGGATTTAAACTCGGCTCTGATTTCTCATTTGAAGCTGTTATCCATTACACCAACCAGAGATCTAACCTTACAGCACCCAGTATTCCCAAGCTGTCACCCATCTAGTTACTGACCAGGCTCAACATTGCTTAACTTTGGTTATAGGAAGAGAACCAGTATTTCAATGTGATATGGCTGTAAGCCATAATTATAGTGGAAGATTTCTCTCTCTCTCTCTCTATATATATATATATATATATATATATATATATATATATATATATATATATGTGTGAACATTGAAGTCAACACTTAGAGGCAACAGGCCGTTTCATGCTAGAGGCATAACGATTGCCTCTAGCATGAAACAGCCGCTTGCCTCTAAGTGTTGACTTCAAAGTTCACTTTTATATTTACACATGCTCTATCTCTGATATTGAGCACTTTATCCCATAAATATAGCACACTTTAAGAGTACATTTCTTCATTATATATACACACACACATTATATATATATATATATATATATATATATATATAGAGAGAGAGAGAGAGAGATATAACATAAGGATCAATATAATCTGAAGATAGCTTGAGGTATGAAACTGACAGTATTAATGCTGTATTTATTCCTATGTCTACATCAATAGATATTACCTTTACTTTAACATACTAGCCTGAAGAATTCATTGCTAAAACCTCACTGCAGTTGTTTTGAAATTAAAATGTCTTTTACCATTACAAATATTTTGGAATAGTCGTTCTTAAATATTTTTTTTTTTACTTTTTATTGGAACTAATCTTTTTAGCCAATCCATGTTGGCCAACACCACAAATTGATACAAAACCAAAACATTAACCTTAAACTCAAGTCATGTTCATAAATAGCCTCATCAGATTGAGATTTTTCAGAAATATCTAAACTCATCTGTATATGACTGCTTTCTAAGATCAATGGTTAAAAATGACTTTGAATGAGTGAAACCTGTGGATTGTGGCAAAGACCTTCCTTCTTTGGACATTGTGGACAGAATCAGAAAGGAAGAAGTTTATCAACAGAAAACCACATCACTTGAGGACACGTTCAATAATGACAATTAAATGGACATCACGTGTAACTTGAAGAGATGTTGGCATTTCCACTATTTCAAAAAGTTTAAGAATTGACATCTAAGGCTTGTATATCAGATTAAATACATAAAAAATAACCAACTGAAAAGAATTTCTCTTAAAACTTAATAGAAAGTTTGATAGAAAATAAACAAAGTTTATTCTAAAAAAAAAAAAAAAAAAAAAAAATTTAAAAGATTAAATAGAAAACAACTTAAAAACTGAAGCAGGAATTTATACTACAGCCCAGAGTTTCCCAACCTGGGTGATATTGTCCACCAGTGGGTGAATTCAACGGTTGGATGGTGTAAGGAGGTACTGAACAGAAAATGATGGGCAGTAGGATTTTGAGTATTAAAAATGTATTCCAACATATGCTAACCAAAAAAATATTCAAATTACATATGCAAAGAAGCTGTATTAAAAAAAAAACAATAGGTTAAATTGGAATAACTTTGTCCCTTTCCCCTGCAAACAACAAATATTTTGGTATTTTAGATAGTTTCTCAGATAAAAAAAAAAAAAAAAAAAAAACAAATTATATATATATATATATATATATATTCACTAAATTTTTATTAGTTGCTGGTAGTGTGTATTCTTTGTAATTTAATAATTATGAACAAAAATCATTTTATTTTTTTTTTAACACTTGCAGCACTAACCCTAAAAGTATATATATATATATATATATATATATATATATATATATTTTCAATGGTAAAGTTTGCTTTCATTTGTGCTTTAAAACAGTAGTAGCAACAGCCACTGCGTAAGTGTTATTGTTACCTCCCTTTGGCTTTTTTTTTTTTTACTACATAAGTCAGTTTATGAACCAGTAACAAACTTTTACCAAGCAATTTTGGTATGTTACTGGATATTTACTATACAGGTGGGTAGTGGAAACCTTTTCCATGTAGATGCTGGAAATGGAACAAAAAAAAAAAAAAAAAAAAAAATGCTGGGAACTCCTGCTATAGACTGTATTAACTGTCAAAAGCAATACATAGGTGAAGCTTCAAGGAATTTAAATATATGAACACAAAAAGATCTCTTTCTCTAAAACACACAAAATGCATTAGTCATTTCTCATAATGAATCTGATCATAATTTCAACAAAACTGTAATGAACCCAATTGGAATTTGAACACAGTTCTGATCTTTCATTCACAGCCACTATCCATTACATCACTTGCATGTCCTATTTTATGAAGAATAACAAAACTGTCCAACAAACAGAATTGACAAAGTTCGCTATAAGCTAGAAAAAGAAAAGAACAAAACAATAATATAAAGCAAGCAAACGATATATGCAAGGCAAATTAACAGTAATAAGGCAAAACAACAGTAATAAGGCAAAACAACAGTAATAAGGCAAAACAACAGTAATAAGGCAAAACAGTAATATGGCAATAAGTTCACAAACTAAAAATTGGGGTTGATACGCAAATCAAGTTCAGACAAGTGAATGTAGCATTCCGACTTCAAGACAAGACAAACTGGGATCAAGTCAGATGAAACCGAGAACTGGCCTGTTATTTGTTAAGAAAAAATCCCAGCATGCATTTGTGTGCTTCTGCTTATAAATTGGAGAGGGGGAAAGTGTTTTGCACACATTCTCAGTATGATTGAAATCAACAAAAATGTATAAAAGTAAACAATAATGCATTTTATGCATCCCATTAAAAAAATTTCACCCTTCTGTATCATCCTAGTAATGTACAAAATGCATAAACACAAATGTCTATTATCAAGGGAGATAACTAAGTTCTTAGCAATCTGATCAATGTAATCAACTAAAAAAGAAAAAAAACAAACTTTAAGGTCTGCAAGTAGCTCTAAAGTCAAGTTTTCAAAGCCCTTAACAAGGAGATCAGTTAATTTACTATTAATATTTGTTGTCTTAAATTGTAGAGGAAGAGAATGAGATGACCAATGGTTCACGTCATTTTACTGTCTTCTCCCAATGACCAGGACATTGTAAGTTATAAAACTTGTGTGTGGTTGATTTTTAATTTTTAAAAAAATGATTTCACCCCAAGCAAGGTGATAATGTCACTACTACACAGAGGGTTACAAGGGATGAAAGAGAAGACTGAGAATAAGGAGGGTTGAGGTAAGGACAAAAAAAATGAGCAAGGTTCAAGAAGACAAGATGGTGATTGATGTTGCATTTAAAGTTTTTAAGATTATTAGTTAACAGGCAAGCAAGGAAACAGAAGGGAGTTCCACAGATGGGAAGTGCAAGAAAAATGTTGAGAGTAGAAGTGGCAGTTGCATTTAGTTATTTCAATGATAAAACACCTAGTTGCCAATCTAGTAAGACCCTTAAATTCATGTACTTGGGGCACCAGGGAAAAAAAAACTTGTCAGAGGAAATATTTGTAGAAAAGACAGAGGAAACCCACATCATGCCTGTTGAGAAAGTGACTGAAGTCGAGATGCCAAGTCAGGATCAATTACATTGCAGATCTATCTTTGGATTTTGTCAAGAATCTCGAGATGTACAGCAGGAACACCAGACCAGATATGGTATCAGTAATCAATAGATAGATGAACGATAGATTTGTAAATGGGGAAGATGGATTCTGATGAGAAAAATTTTCTGGCACAACAGTGACCCAACTTGCCTTGCAGTAGACAGAGCAATTGATTTGATATAAAAACTAAAATTTAAAAAAAAAAAAAAAAAAAAAAAAAAAAAGACAAAAATTCCTCTCACATGAAGAGACAAAAAAAGAGAGACAAGAGACAAAAAAAGAGAGACAAGAGACAAAAAAAGAGAGACAAGAGACAAAAAAAGAGAGACAAGAGACAAAAAAAGAGAGACAAGAGACAAAAAAAGAGAGACAAGAGACAAAAAAAGAGAGACAAGAGACAAAAAAAGAGAGACAAGAGACAAAAAAAGAGAGACAAGAGACAAAAAAAGAGAGACAAGAGACAAAAAAAGAGAGACAAGAGACAAAAAAAGAGAGACAAGAGACCAACAAAACAAAAAAATAATCAAACAAAAAAAAAAAAAAAAAAAACTATTCAAATTCATCTAAGAATGGCATTTTAGCTTCGAGATGATCTGAGGTGAATGTCATCTGAACAATTAACTTTTTGATTCTGTCAATTTCTGTAGACAAAGCTTTAAAGAAAATATTGTTAACTTTAGAAACATTTAACAAAAATTA
This sequence comes from Acanthosepion lycidas, assembly GCA_963932145.1. Lineage (NCBI taxonomy): Eukaryota > Metazoa > Mollusca > Cephalopoda > Sepiida > Sepiidae > Acanthosepion > Acanthosepion lycidas. The sequence continues at coordinate 36,863 of CAWVQA010000607.1, read as the reverse complement.
CCTTCCATTATAGTAAGTATTTTCTTCTCTTAGACTAAGCAACCTTCTCATACTTAAGAGTCCAAACTGCCCTACTATATTACCACAGTTATATTTTATTCCAAGTTCATGATGTTGCGGTGACATATGAGGTTCACCGCTGCAATACAAAAGACAATGCAGCTCTGGTTTTTATAGCAAGTAAGTTTTTCAAACAATAGAATTGCCAACCCCAGTCAAAACCAATTTTGAATTGAAAGTTGTTTTCTTAAACTGGTTGCCAACCAAAGCTGATGAACCCAGGCTGGCATACTATTTAACCCATAACTGGAGGGAGAAGAGATGGATTCAGGCCTTTCTTAAAAAGGTATTTGTACATAAGTGAATTTCACAAAATTAACTGAGATTCAAATGTAGTTTTCCAATTCTTTGTTCCAAGTTGTTGACCATTATACCACCATCTTTTTTTTTCTGATACATATTTTTAATTTTAATAATTTGTAAAGAAATATATATATATATATATATATATATATATATCTCCAAATGTAAAAGAACGAAGAGTAAGATTTCAGCATTCAAAACATTAATTTAAAACAGGGCTCAATATAAAAGTAGAGTGATAAATATTTATTTATTATGCAGTGTTACATTAAAACATCAACATTTAGTTTTTTTTTCTTGGCCTATTTCCTTTTATTTCTCTTCCCTCTATCGCAGTTACTAATCACTTGGCTTCCTTTCTTTCTCCACATGTAAATTCTTTTTTTACCTTTTATGGGAAACTTTCATTTTGTTTCATTAACTAAGTGCTTCGTTAACTGCATTTTAGAATAAAATATTTTAGTAGCATCGTGATTTCCCACCTGATGAAACATTAAAAATAATTTTTTTAACATTGAAACAAGACGTACAGTTTTGTAGCGGGTATGTGGAAGTTCTAATGTAATACTGCATGATATATATATATATATATATATATATATATACACACACACACACACATTTTAAAAATTTATAAAAAAATAAAAAAAAGATTCTACACTTAATTTTATTCAGATAATATGAATAATCAATAATCTGGAACACAAAAAACAAATTTGTCAAAAGGATGTTTTTTTTTCTTTTTTTTCCCCCCCCCCCCAACTTGACACCTATTATTTCAGTATTTATAATTTATAAATAAAAATAGTTTTTTTACAATTGTATTACTTCTTACAATGTAAATATAAAATTACTAGCAATATAACCAGTCTTCGACCGGATGTTTCATTATTGGGAATTTTTGCAGTTCCATTAGAACAGTATAAATTTAAAGTCAGCACACCCAAAAATCAATATTAGTAACAACAGTTAGGTGCAACTGAGGCACATCCCCAAATGGTGGAGGGAGGGGGGGTTAACAATTTGAATGGCAGGGGCCTGAAAAAGGCCATTTTTGTGTTCTCAATCTTGCAAGGAACTTCTTCCATGGGCTGTCATAATAATATACAATAACTTTTATTTATAATATACTTTTTTTTTTATCATTCTAATCTTTTGCGTTAGATTTCAACTCTCTAAACTGATTATATGGCGTTTTTTTTTTTTTTTGTTACAGACATTAAACTTTGCCTTTGATTTTTGCGCAAAGTGTAAAAATATGTTTTTTCGATTTTTCACCTTCAGTGTTGTAATTTTTACGCCAATCTGAACTCAAAACCGACACCGAAGAATCATCTATCAAACAAAAAAATTTCATCGAAATTGATGAAAACCTAGGAAACGCATAAACAACATCCGATCACACATATACATACACACTGAGAATTGTAGATACAGATTCTTGTAAATAAACAATTTAATGAATAATATTTAATAGTTTTGTTGTAAATTATAATCATCACTTAAAAAAAAAAAAAAAAAAAAAAAAAAAAAAAAACATTGCTGAAGAGTGATGGTAATTAAAATAACAGTGGCATCAAAGGAAAAATTGTCCTATTGACACTCCATTTTTATTTATTTTTTTTGTGGGCATGACGTCTGAAAAAGCATTATTTGAAATAAAATTATCTTTCACACTACACCAAAAATTAAAACAATTTTAAAAGATATGCAATGAAAAAAAAAAATAATTTTAATATTTTCCACTAGCAATAAAAAAAAAAAAAAAAAAGAAAAAATTACAAATAAAATAAAAAATAAAAATGGATCTTCAATGTCAATGTCAGTTATATGCCATGTGTGATACATGCTTAGGCGATCATGTATCTTTCGATACATGACTGATGAGGCAGATTTATTTCCTGCAGGAGGTTGCCATTTTTTTCTGCAGTAGACCAGTTGCCATCCAAGGCTATCAAACCCACTTTCCCAAGAGTATTGTGAATGTAATGGATTCAACTGGAATTTGAACTCAGCTCTCCAATTCTTCAATCCGAGCCACTATCCACCATGCCTCAATGCCAATGTACTTCTCTTTTAGTCATTTCACCTCAAACAAAGCAAAAGGGGTTACTGAGTGTGAAAGAATATGAATTCCCCCCCCACAAAAATACTATAAAAAAAAAAAAAAAAAATCTTAAAAAGATACGATAATATAATCAGTCTATAGGACAATCCACAGCAAGTTGCTTTCACTAACAGTGACATATAGGCTCTTATTACTTAGAGCAAGTTCATAATGGAAATTTTATATATATATATATATATAACACTATACTCATTTCGAAAAACCTTCGAATTTTTGATTTGCTAATAATCAAATCAATCTCGAAGGAAAAAAGGTTTTAAAAAAAGAAATAGCTAGAAACATGAAAGTCTGTAAAAAAAAAAAAAAAAAAAAAAAAAAAAAAAATCACACATACAGATTTAAAGCCCAAAGAAAAAACCTTCCCACGAGTAAACAACAAAAGAGCTCAATACAACCGTAGAGCAGACCTAGATAAACCTAGTGAGCCAGACAAACCTACCCAGGTTTCACCTAATCGGATCGTCAGGAAAAGCTGGCTAAAGAGGCAAAAGAGAAACAGCATAGGCGATAATCAAATCATACCACGTGACCAAAGAAAAAGAAAAACAAGAAAAAAATACAAGAACACTGGGGGGGGGGACGTAAAGATTTATTCAAATGACTAAAAGGGGAGGGGATATTAACACGAACAATAAAAGTGGAATGACAATACAAACGGAGAGATTAGACCTAATTCAATAACCAAGATTTTCTATGCCTTCATATGTGAAGAATCTCGGTTTTAGAGTTGATTATATAAAGCTATGGCTAATTTCTCCTCTGTACATATCTTACAGAATTTTTGGCCTGCTTTATATTTGGGGCATTTTTTTTAATATTTCCCATTTAAGGATGGGGGGTCTTTGTTTTTTTGTCTAGTTTTCCATACATAGGTGGATAGCATAGTACTATGTTTAGTTTTTTTGTTTTTAAAGCTACTTGTGTGATTATAATATCTCTTTTTTTTTTTTTTTTTTTTTTTTTTCCTGGCTCACTAGGTTTATATATATATATATATATATATATATATACACACACACACACACTTTTTTTTTTTTTTTTTTTTAAATCAAGCAAGGCAATAAAGCCACTAAGGCACAAGAAGTTACTGATTGTAAGAGAATATGAGAAAAAGAAAACATTAAAGAGAGAGGACAATAAAACAAGAATTCAGAAGACAGACAATAACAATTGACATTCATCTTCAAATGCAAAGTTGACTGAAAAGTAAGAAGTCCAAAGAGAGTTCCACAAGCAAGAAGTGCAAGAGAAGAAACTGTTAGCATAGAACTTGCAACTACATGTAGCCATTTCAACTGTAAAATGATGATACAGTATCCCCAATCTAGTACTGTGCTTAAATTCCTAAAGTCTACATACCAGAGAGGAAAGATCAGATTCGGATTCAGAACAACTAACCTGAAAATATAGAAAAGGCACAGGGAAGATACGTTATAACAGTGAGAAAGTGACTGAAGATGAGATGCCAGGTCAGGACCAATAATATTGCAAATTCTTAATAGTATAAAATATTAACTGATCACTATTTAAAAAAAAGGTAGATTTTTGCAAAGTTCTTTCTAAATATACTTTTAAGACGATTTCATGATAGTGAAAATATAAAAGTATTTAGACTGATAGACATATTGAAAGAGGCTCAGCATGTTTAGAGAAAAGAACCAAAATCCTAATATTGTATTTGATAATCTATTTTTAAGTCTGTTATTCCCAAACAGGAATAATGTAATAAGGGATTTGGTGAATGACTGGTTTGGAGGAGGAGAAAAAAAAAAAAAAAAAAAAGACCAAAAAACAACACCTTTCAAAAAACTAAGGAGAATAATATTGAATTTAATAATCTACTTTAAAAATAAGTCAAATTAAATCTTAAATTTAATTTACGTATAAAATTTAAGAAAAGAAAAAAAAAAAAAAAAAAAAAAAAGGCGAACATCTAGATCAGAAGTTCTCAACCGGGAGCCACTGCACCCCAGGGATCCATGTAACATTATTGAGGTTCATACAAAAAAAGAATTATTTTACTAGGGTACATAAATGTTCTATACAATTTAGTTGTTAAAGAAAAGTTTATTTTCATTAAATTTGTTTTACTTCATAATAATTTATTATTTCTATCATACAGTTCCTAAACTTATCTATTAGTAAAAAAAAAAAACTTTTTTTTTTTCTTATCAAATGGTTAGAGTATGGGGGGGGGGTGCAAAAAAAAAAAAACCACTGATCTAGACAAGCTGGAAATCAAAAATTCACAAGTTTAACATACTTGTATTGTTAATGAAAAATTGACTTTTGTTGTCCATCTCCACCCACACACACACACACAGTCAGTCAGTTATGTGCCATGCGTGATACATGCTTAGGCGATCATGTATCTTTCAATGCACGACTGACAAGGCAGATATTTTTCCCCACAGTAGGTTGCCATTTCTTTCTGTGGTAGACCAGTTGCCATCCAAGGCTATAGAACCCAGTCTGTCCTGCTATTTACACATAGTTGGGTGGAGAAGAAGAGGATTCATACCTTTCTCAAGGGTATTAGCACATAACTGAAAGTAATGAATTTGACTATAATTCAAACTCGACTCTCCAATTCCTCAACCCGAGCCACTTATCCATTACTCCACCATGCCTCCCCCCAACACACCTGTAGATAACTAATAGTAAAAAAAGATAACTAATAAATAGTAAAACAAAAGACATTTCAATATAACTATTCTAGTAAAATTAGTACATTCCTTGAATACAGTATATAATCTATTTAGTAACACTTGTTTTTTTTTTTTTAGTTGCTTAAGTTGTTAGGGGGATGTGTTTAAGATTTAATCAAATTTAAGTTTAGTTGCCTATAAAAAAAACCCCAAAAAACAAAACAAAACATCAATAATAATAATAATAATAAATGAATCATCTTAAATATAGATATCTTGACTACAGTGCCCTTTATACTCATAGACCCCCAGAGAGGAATTGGTAATTAGGCACTTAAAATTATCCTCTGGCAAGATGATACCACACCCAATAACAATAATAATATGCATAAATTTTTCTTAAAATATTCTAATTTTATTTCAAAATGATTGATTAAACTTATTAATTTTCCAAGACAGTTGAGAATTCTTGAAATTAGAGAAAAATATTTATTAAAAAAAATTTAGATAAATCCCAAAACCAGAAAAAGGAAAAAAAAATTAAAATACATTATTTGCTGTCAAACAATAATAAAAAAGACTAAAGTGCAATGAAGAAAAGTAACATAATAAAATAGCATAATAATAATAGTAATAAAAAATTTAAAAAGTGCAATGATTTACCGGAGCATTCTTATAAAGGTACTCCATGGTTGGGAGGAGTTGTTTTCCTCAGAGCCCAGCAACAGACTACACCAGATGCTTGTGGTCGGGCAGGTATATTGAAAACAAGCAGTAAAAGACTGCTTCGACCTAAAAAAAGAGAGCTCTTCTTTTCCTCAGGTATAAGACCCTCAAAGAGACAGCACTCTCCTCCCCATAAAGCAAGCAGCTCTAGGTGTCGCCTTGGATTAGGCTGTACTGAACAGAATGGAGCAAGGCCAATCTGAGGCGGGTGGAGAGAGTAGAAATACGAAAAAGAAACCCACAACAACAAAAATAAACAAACAAAGAGCTTTTCCTAAATTATAAAAAAGGAAAAGAAAAATAAGCAAAAGGAAACAAGTAGACTTTATGAATCATAAGCATTATATATATATATATATATATATATATATATTCCTACTTCTCTATCTAAAGTCTTCCCAGAGTCTCAGGTCCAGAAATCCAATAAATATTGGTAAAGAAATCAGTTGTGTCATGTTTGTGTTGAGGCAGAGGTCTTTGTCCTTTGAAGGGTATATGATATTGTATATCAGTCATTTCTTATATTCAGATCTCCCCCACTTCATGCTTTTGACCTCCCTCCTCCTGCACAACCCAAAACAGGCTCCACAGAACACCTACCAAACCTCTGATACCCATCTTTAGCGTTTCTCTGTAAAGCATTCTTCTTAGTAGTTAGTAGTGAAGGAAACAGCTTTCTACTTTGACTGGAGAAAAGAAGTGTGAGAGACAGGAAAAAAAAAAAAAAAAATTAAGCTAAAACTTTGGAGGAATCCCTGAAAACAAATTAAAAAAATTGTTTTTTTAATAAATTCACAATTGCGGTTGAGGAATATAACATTGCAAGGTAGATGCTTAAACATTAACAAGTCTCAGAAAGTTAAAAAAAAAAAAATAAGTAAAAAATACAGATTCCGTTATTATTATTATTATTATTATTATTATTATAGCAATGATGATTACGTTATTATTATTATTATTATTATAGCAATGATGATTACGTTATTATTATTATTATTATTATAGCAATGATGATTACGTTATTATTATTATTATTATTATAGCAATGATGATTACGTTATTATTATTATTATTATTATAGCAATGATGATTACGTTATTATTATTATTATTATTATAGCAATGATGATTACGTTATTATTATTATTATTATTATAGCAATGATGATTACGTTATTATTATTATTATTATTATTATAGCAATGATGATTACGTTATTATTATTATTATTATTATAGCAATGATGATTACGTTATTATTATTATTATAGCAATGATGATTACGTTATTATTATTATTATTATAGCAATGATGATTACGTTATTATTATTATTATTATAGCAATGATGATTACGCTATTATTATTATTATTATAGCAATGATGATTACGTTATTATTATTATTATATCATTATAGCAATGATGATTACGCTATTATTATTATTATAGCAATGATGATTACGTTATTATTATTATTATTATAGCAATCATGATTATATTAATAATATTATGGTGATTATATTATTAATAAATCCACAAATCAGTAATATAACATTGCAAGGTGGATGCTGGAACGTTACCAGGAAGACTCAGAAATTTAGAATTAAAAAAATAAAAAAAATACAGATTATATTATTATTATAATAGTGATGATTATAATATTATTACAATAGTGATGATTATAATATTATTACAATAGTGATGATTATAATATTATTACAATAGTGATGATTATAATATTATTTCAATAGTGATGATTATAATATTTCAATAGTGATGATTATAATATTTCAATAGTGATGATTATAATATTATTTCAATAGTGATGATTATAATATTTCAATAGTGATGATTATAATATTATTTCAATAGTGATGATTATAATATTATTTCAATAGTGATGATTATAATATTATTTCAATAGTGATGATTATAATATTATTTCAATAGTGATGATTATAATATTATTACAATAGTGATGATTATAATATTATTACAATAGTGATGATTATAATATTATTTCAATAGTGATGATTATAATATTATAGTGATGATGATTATCACAATTATGATGATTATCACAATTATGATGATTATAAGTATAACACTAATGATGAGGTTTCATTATTTGCTCATATTTCAGGAAGTGGGTCAGTCATAAATAGCTTTTCAGCACCCCCTCATATATAATTCATAAACAATTTTACAAAAGTTTGTTTTATGCCACTTCAGTAATTACAAGAGATCTTCTCTTTGGTCTTAATAAAGGGGAGGGTGTAGTTTAAACAGGGAGGGAACATCAAAATCTAATATATGGCAAGGAATTGGAACCAGGCAAAAGACTGAGACCTTGTTTATTGGAAACCTGCAATAATACAGTAACTCATTGTTTCACCAAAATAATCAGGGAGGTTGGAATAAGAGGAGTGGAATGGAAGTTTTTCAAAAATTAATTGGGCTGGAGATATGGGTTGAGATTATTACACAGAAGAGAGAGTCAGATATCACTTACAGTGGTTTGATGGTGTGAAGCAAAAAAGTAATCATCATTAATTTACAATAACATTTTTGAGCAATCCCAGACCAAAAACAAAATATATATAACCTTATATCTGCCTGCCATAACAAGAATCTGCAATGTTATTTGCCCTGATCCAACATCTCGGCTTCAGTTGTTATCTTTGGGAAAGTATGAATCCTCTTCTCCTCCCAGCTATGGGTAAATAGCAGGACAGACCAGGTTCTATAGCCTTGGATGGCAACTGGTCTAATACAAAAAGAAATGGCAACCTACTGCTGAAACAAATCTGCCTCGTCAGTCATGTATCAAAAGATGCATGATCGCCTAAGTTGTGTATCACACATGGCACATAACTGACTAGTTTGACAGCTAAGTTTCATCATTTTATAGTTGAAATAGCTAGATGTGACCGTAAGTTCTATGTTAACAGTTTCTTCTTTAGTACTTCTTGCTTATAGAATTTTGCTTCAGTCAACTTTGATGTTCAAAAATTTAAATGCAGTGTCAATCATTATAATTCTTGTTCTTTTATTGTTCTCACTCCTTAACCATTACACTAATTTCTTTCTAGAATTGTTCGCCTTGCTACTGCATTTTTTTTTTTTTTTTTTTGAGGCTGCAAAAACATGAACACCTACTGTTTTAAAATTGTTATAACTTTCATTGTATTGTGCGTCTAGATTTTATTTTTTGTACTAAAAGAATGGATGAGTAACATTTTGATTACATTTTGCATCCATGTTTTGACATTGAAAACAAAAGAAATTGAAACACAAAACAAAAATAAAAAAAATTACATAAATAATTCAACATACTTTAACTTTTATTACTCCTTGTGGAGTTCTGGGGGGTGCAATAAGAAGCAAAAATCGCTAAGGCGGCTTTCATTTCATCAAAAAAGTGATGCGTTTCCTTGTGTTTACATACAAGAAGACACCAGCATTTGTTTACACTTTCTTTCACTTGACTATCATATTTGTCTCAATGACATGTTCTCATTGACGAATAAAGTTATTATTTTGTCATTTATAATGGCCTTTCTGAAGGTGGATTATTTTGTCTATCAGGTATATCGATTTCTCCAGTAGTTTCCATAAAATTAGTCAGGCATGGATGGGAGTAGCCAATAGTGGTCATCAGTTTCCTCCGTGTCACTAGCATGATTATCATCTTTGACCACTTCACTATCAATATCCACTCAATTAAATCCTTCAAAAATCATTATCGGAGTCCTAATCGAAGAAAAACTCCTGAATAAAGGCTTCATGAGATGTTGATGCGGCCAAAAAAAAAAAAAAAAAAAAAAAAAAATAGGTTTAATCAACCTCATATATAGTCTGAAAGAATTCAATATGGTCTTGGAAAACAGAAGTTTAAGCAATTTCCAGCTTAAAATAGAAATAAGAGTTGACAAGTGTATATAGCAACCATCTCAATGTGACAGAATGTACCTAGAGCAGCAAAGGGAGAGAATTCTACAGTGCCTATTTTCGCCTCCAGTGTGGTAAAGGTCAATGCTTATGCACTTTCACACTTAGTTGGGCACCTCAGGCCAGTGTAATGGTTAGCAAGCTTGTCTCGCTAGAACAGTTATGACCGAATAGTGAGTTTGATCCTCACTGGGTGCCCCATACTTTCGGCCTTGTGCCACATCTAAGCTATGCTTGGAGGATCACTTCACACTTAGTAACTCCTTATGAGAAAATAAACAGGTTAAATGTTAATATTTTAGGTATAATGAGGTTGGTAAACAATGGAGATTTTGTCAGTGACAAATACAGAATCATATATGCAGGGGAGAGGAAAATGAAAGAGGAGTAGGACTAATACTAGAGAAAGTGATGAAGAAATGTGTTATTGGATACAGTCAGCTATCTGAAAGAATTCTTGTTGTTAAACATATCAACATATCCATCATACATGTTTATACACTGACAGGACAAAGTATAAAATTGAAAGTTTTACTCTATGCTAGACAATACCAAGGCTCAATGTAAATAACAAGAAATTACAATTGTCATGGGAGACGTAAATGCCAAAGTCAACAAGGAGAGAGATCGTGAAATAATTGGCAAATTTGGACTAGGAATTTGTAATGAGCGTGGAGAAAAATGGGTTCAAGAATACATGCTGAATGATCAGGTAGTACCCAACACTTGGTTTCAAGAACATCCAAGGACATGGAAAGTCTAAGAGGAAAAACGAAAAACTAAATTAAGAAATAGTGGAATCGGCAATGGCCAAATTGAACAGAAACAAAGCAACAGGACCAGATGGAATTGTAATAGAGATTCTGGCAGCCTCAGAAGATTTTGGCATTGAGAAGATTACAAGACCTAATAAATGAAATATGCAACAGTGGCAATATACTGGAAGACCCAAGTAGATCCATTTTCATAGCACTGCCTAAGAAGCCAGATGCAAATGAATGTGAACTCCATCAGAAAATCAGTTACTCAAGCCTTGTAATAAAACTTAGAATCTGAATCTTGAACAGAGAGCACAGCAGTATTAAACTGGAAATGAAAGAAGAAAAATACAAGTTTGTTAAAGACACTGGAACAAGGAATGCAATATTTGTGATAAAAGAACAATATAAATACAAAATGCTATGTTTTATAGATTATTCAAAAGTGTTTGATAAGTACGTCACAAAGATCTGCTAGAACTGTTAGGTAGCCTTGACATATATGGGAAGGATATTAGAATAATCCATACTTGCAGCACACAGATAGGAAATGTTCAATAAATACACCAAAATAAAAGAGAGTGTAAGACAAGGATGCACCTTCTTGCCAGACCTTTTCAGCCTATATTACAAGACAATTCTGAGAGAATTAGAAGTCCTACCAGGATTCATTATTGGTGACCACAATCTTAATGTGAGATATGCAGATGACAATGTTGATAACAGTCATAGAAAGCAAACTACAAGAACTCCTACAAAAGATAGTGAAGGAAAGCAAGAAGAAAGGACCAAATGTCAATTGCAAGAAGACTGAATGCATGTTTGTTAGCAAAAGGGACAGCCCAACATGCAAATTAAAAATTGGAGATACCAAAATCAAAAAGTTGCAATCTGAAAAATGTATATACAAAGAACGATAAGTGCAAAGGCACAGTGGGAAAGCTAAAAACTGAGCAAAGTAGTAAGAAACAGAAAAATATTATTAGAAACAAAGAAAAGAGTATTGAACTGTGATGTGATATATGGCAGTCAATTTCCTCACAGATGAAGAGACTTGAAGCGACAGAAACGTAGTTCTACAGAAGAATGCTGAGAATACCGTGGACCAAACATGTAAGCAATGATGAAATTCTAAACACAATGGCAACAAAAAGGGCACATACTTATCAGGAAGAGACAGAAATTTCTGGGACACATCATGAGGAAAAAGGGCTTGGAAAATTTGATATTCACAGGACAGGCTGACAGTAAGAGAAACAGAGGAAAGCTCCAACATTGATGCTTTCTTGAACACGATCTTAACCTCTTCAAGTCAAGAGACAATTGTTATCTATCCTCCTCATCGTCAATCTGCTCTTTCTACTTTTCCATTCGTATGAGACTTCATTCAATAACACTACCTTGAGCGTCTCTTTAGCATTGGATTATGTGAATTTTAGTCAAGTAATATAAAATGATGCTCCATTAACTACCCAAATTAAGACAAAAAAAAATTATTGTTAGGTCTTCCAGTATATCACCACTGTTGTGTATTTATTATGCCTTTAACTTTATCTTGTCAGTGCTAAAATTGTCTGAGGCTGCCAGCATCTCTATAATAATACCTAAAATATAATACTACTAAAAGTTACTATTGGTAGTTAAAGTTTTTTTTTTTTTTTTTGTCACTACAAATAAAAAAAAACAAAAAAAACAAACAAACCTGAAAAAGCAAGTTCAAAAGGTTGAAATTAAACATTTTAATTAGATGAGTAAACAATTATTTTCCCGCAGTTTCTTAAGTGTTGATAATTAATGTTTTCATTGTTAATTGAAACAGATTTAGACAAAACTTGACAATTAACTAAGTGAGTGATCTTAGCATTTACAACTTCCGTAAATAGAATTTAAATCCTTATTGACAACAAAACTCAAAGAGGTCTCAGAAGAAAAAACTGGTTGACACTGTGGAATATACAATTATAGTAGTTGACCGATCATACTTGTGTGTGTGTGTGTGTGTGTGTGTGTGTGTGTGTGTGTGTATATATATATATATTTTTATTTTTTTTTTTTTTTTTTTTTTTTTTTTAAGTATTTCATCTCAAGAAAGGTTGAAGTGCCACTAGCATGCCAGGGGGTTACATAGATTGAAAGTGGAGGTAACTAATTCTATTTCATTAAACTGTTAAAAGTTTTGCTTTTTTAATTAAAGGAGAAGTAATTCCTCAAAAATTGCAACAAGTTAGTACATACAAACTTAGCCTAGTTAATTGTAGGTCACCTTTATTAGTCTTCCCTATTTCAATCTTTTCTCTTTTTCATTCCCTTCCCACAACTAATCGTTCTCCCCTCTCAATGTCTGTATTCTTTCTTACCAAACACATTATCTCTCTTCCCTTCCACACATCATTTCAAGCTTTCTTCCACATTCTAACATTATCTTGTTGTGTATTTCTTTTGTTTTTTAATATGAAAATTCTCAGTGTTTAAAAGCAAGCAACAAAGAACAAAGACTTATTTCTTTTATCATTTTGCGAACAGAAAAAAAGATGCACCACTTGATAAGTGGATGTTTTAAAAATGCGTTCACTTTCCTTTCGAGCTCAAGACCCGCCCTGCACAAGCACAGAATTAGGGCGTTGGGTGTCCTGTCTGTATGCGATAAGCAGTAAAAATTGTCCATCAAATAGCCCGACTTTTTGGGGGAGCGCTAACAGATGGCAAAGTAGTTTAGAGGATTGAGACAGAGGGAGTGGTTTCTTGAGGGTTAATATCAAATAAAAATGTTTAATAAAAGTGTGTGCATCAGACTTCAAAAAAAAAAAAAAAAAAAAAAAAGAAAAAAGAGAGAGAGAGAGAGAGAGAGAGAGAACTAGGTATAATCGTAGAGAGAGAGAGAGAGATCTGAGCATGAGCGGGAGAGAGAGATCGAAAGAGCTCGGCACAAGGGAAGGGAGAGAGAGAGTGAGCTCGGCACAAGGGAAGAGAGTGAGCTCGGCACAAGGGAAGAGAGTGAGCTCGGCACAAGGGAAGAGAGTGAGCTCGGCACAAGGGAAGAGAGTGAGCTCGGCACAAGGGAAGAGAGTGAGCTCGGCACAAGGGAAGAGAGTGAGCTCGGCACAAGGGAAGAGAGTGAGCTCGGCACAAGGGAAGAGAGTGAGCTCGGCACAAGGGAAGAGAGTGAGCTCGGCACAAGGGAAGAGAGTGAGCTCGGCACAAGGGAAGAGAGTGAGCTCGGCACAAGGGAAGAGAGTGAGCTCGGCACAAGGGAAGAGAGTGAGCTCGGCACAAGGGAAGAGAGTGAGCTCGGCACAAGGGAAGAGAGTGAGCTCGGCACAAGGGAAGAGAGTGAGCTCGGCACAAGGGAAGAGAGTGAGCTCGGCACAAGGGAAGAGAGTGAGCTCGGCACAAGGGAAGAGAGTGAGCTCGGCACAAGGGAAGAGAGTGAGCTCGGCACAAGGGAAGAGAGTGAGCTCGGCACAAGGGAAGAGAGTGAGCTCGGCACAAGGGAAGAGAGTGAGCTCGGCACAAGGGAAGAGAGTGAGCTCGGCACAAGGGAAGAGAGTGAGCTCGGCACAAGGGAAGAGAGTGAGCTCGGCACAAGGGAAGAGAGTGAGCTCGGCACAAGGGAAGAGAGAGATCTCGGCACAAGGGAAGGGGGAGAGAGAGAGCTCGGCACAAGGGAAGGGGGAGAGAGAGAGAGCTCGGCACAAGGGAAGGGAGAGAGAGAGAGAGCTCGGCACAAGGGAAGGGAGAGAGAGAGAGAGCTCAGCACAAGGGAAGGGAGAGAGAGCTCTGCACAACAGGGAAGAGGGAGGGGGAGAGAGAGCTTAGTATAAAGGGAATTTATTTATTTTACTCATCTCATGGAAAAAAATTTCCAGACCACCAATTTCTGTCTTCATTAATCAATTACAACAAATTCAGTACAGAAGATATGAAAATTAATGAGAAAATAAATTGTGCCTGGGGTAGGCATTATCCTAATAACCCAAGTCATGTTCTTAAATAACTTCATCGGATTGAGATTTTCATATGGATGACATGTAGAGTATTGAACTTGATCAGAATTATATCTAAACTGTCAGCTGCTTTATCAGACTGATGATTAAAAAATAGCTTCGAGTGAATGAAGCCTGTAAATCTTAGAAAGAACCATTCTTCTTTGAACCTTGCAGTTTGGTGCTACAGAATCACAAAGAACTGTACCAAATAACAGAAACCACATCACTTGAGGACCGTCAACAGGAGTAACAATGAAAATGGATATCACATGTAACTTGAAGAGAACAATCAAGATGCTGATGTACCACACAACTTCAAACAAAAAGGTTAAGAAGAAAGACCCCCTCCCCTATCAATACTAGAAAGAACAATAACAGCTACTGGACTTAGAAAACTGTTTTCCTGAAAAATTGTTTTAAGAGAAAGATCTAAATTTCAACTAAAAGTTGCATTGGCTGCTCAAGTCAATGGGCAAACTAGGACCTTCATGCCCACAAAATGTCAAAAGGACAGTTTTTCTATTGACACTTATTATTTTGACTACCTTCACTCCTTGGCAATGTTTATGGTTTTAAAAAGCAATGATTAGAATTGTAAACATATGAAAGTCAATTTATAACAAAATAAACACTTATTTATTGGAATGGTTGGCAAAACATCAGCTAATCGCCAATCAATTCAAGCTTTATAAAATGGTAAATAAAGATTTCTTTATAGTTGGTCCACATATTCTAATAATTTAATAAATGTTTATAAATAAAAGATTGTTTTCATATTTATTTCTTTATAAATTGGTAAATAGTAAATATGGAACTGTATTAGTTTTTAGAATGTTGTAAATATAAAATTATTCTTGTAAATAAACAATAATTAAGAAATAAGGTTTAATATTTTTGTAAATTCTTAAAAATGTATAAATTCACCTTCATGTGTTTAGGTTTTATTACAATTCCAATCATCATTTTGACAATGTTTGTTTTAAAGATGGAAGGTAGCTAAACTAAAAAGTGTCAATGGAAAAACCATTCCAGGCATAAAGGTCAAAGTATGCCAGTCAATGAATGTCAATGGTTTCCTTATAAGGAAACTCCTAATATTACAATTAGAGATTAGGTGAACAGATACTACACTTTGATCCCAGACCAATGGCCAAAGAAGTAAAGCTTAATTCTAGCTGCACTGGCTAGTCAGTCAATGAATGCAGAATCTTTCCTTATAAGAAGATGGCTAGTATTACCATTCTAAAAGGAACTGAAAAGCTCTTGCAGTAGATGTATATCTCATTTCTTTAAACAGTTTTATCAAAAATCTAAAACTTATGATTAAATTAAATGCAAAAGTGTCCTGAGGCCATATTGAGTGGGTTAAACATAACCCCATCTTTGGTACTGGGCGTTATCTCCAATTTAGGCCCCAACAAGGCTAGTGGTGACGATGGCATACCAGCCATTGTCTTGAAGAAATGCGTGCCTGAACTGGCGCCCGCCCTTTCTAAACTATACAACTACTGCCTCAAGGAATCTTGTTTTCCTGACTGCTGGAAGTCCTCTTCGATCGTTCCTGTCTTCAAGAACTCCGGCGACCCCTCTGACCCTTCCAACTACCGTCCTATCAGTCTCCTTCCCCTCTTTGGCAAAGTCTTCGAAGCCTTAATCAATACCGGGGTGGTTAACCACCTCACAGCCCATAATCTGCTCTCAGACAAGCAATATGGTTTCCGCTTTGCCTGATCTACAGCCGATGTGCTTACGGCTATCACTGAAACAGTCTACCGATCTCTTCAAAATAACGGGGAAGCCTGTGCCGTGGCACTAGACATCTCCAAAGCATTCGATAGGGTTTAGCATGCCGGTCTTCTTCGCAAGCTGCAGGGTTATGGCATTACGGGTTGATTATATAACCTAATACGATCATTCCTATCAAACCGTAAATTGAAGGTCGTTCTCAATGGATTCTCCTCCAGTTCCTATCCCACGAACGCAGGTGTTCCTCAAGGCTCCATCCTAGGCCCCCTCTCTATTCCTTATCTACATAAATGACCTTCCTGACGCAATAACTTCCCAAGTTGGCATCTACGCGGATGACACCACGATTTATTCCTGCCTCAAAAACAAATCTAGTCTCGCTGACAAAACTCGCCTGGCAGTGCGTCTCGAAAAGGACCTCCAATCAATTGTGAACTGGGGCATGAATTGGCTGGTCAACTTCAACGCTTCTAAGACAAAACTGCTCTCTATTAATCACCACAGAGATCCTTCACTTCCCTCCATTAGAATGTCTGACGCTCAACTTCTCGAGAGCAACTCTCTGCGGCTTCTCGGTCTCACGTCAACTGCTGACCTGAGATGGAATAAATACATTGAGTCAATTGCCTCGTCCACTGCAAGGAAAGTTGGCTCCCTGAGCCGCGCCAGGAAGTTTTTCTCCCCGGAGTCGATCCTTCAGATCTACAAATCAACAATTCGCCCTTGCATGGAGTATTGCTGCCATATATGGTCTGGTGCCCCTTCTGTTTGCCTCGGGGTTCTTCATAGGCTCCAGAGGCAGATATGCAATGTAGTTGGCCTTGTTCTTGCATCTCGTCTACAGTCACTTTCTCACAGCCGCGCCGTTGCCTCCCCCTGTCTGTTCTACAAATACTTTCATGGAAATTGCTCCGAGGAGCTGCATTCACTGGTTCCCAGATGTCAGGAGTTCAAGTGCCTTAAGAGGCTGGCATCCTGCTCTCACCCCTTCACTGTCGAAACACCTAAATGTAGCCGTCTCTTCTACTCCAATAGCTTCATGTCTCGCACCTCTCACCTGTGGAACTCCCTTCCCTATTCCTGTTTCCCTGAGAGCTATAATCTCCAGCTATTAAAGTGTAATGTCAATCAACATCTCCAGTTGCCTTGATCTATCCACTACCCTCATCCTTTCTTCTATCACTCCTATCTGATCTTGATCTAAATTTTCTGTAACCCCTTGCATCCTAGTGGCTTCCCGCCTTGCTTGGGGTGAAAAAAAAAAAAAAAAAAAAATATATATATATATATATATATCATAACTCAATTTTTTTGGAGTCTGTCTATATTTCTGAGATGAGGTATTATGTACATTTACATTATTCGGACTATCTTTGCCACCATATTTATTACAACGTTTCGGCCATTGTGTGCTCTGGCCTTCTTCATGTGGTTGAAATGTCAAACTGAAGACAATAGTCCGAATAATGTAAATAATGTTCAATTTTTTTGGTGTGAATTTTAACAAGTCATGCCTAAAAATCTATAAAAAAAAAATTACCTGAGTATAGTGCAACTGGTCACCAAAAATGCACAATTTTTAACTTTTTCAAAAATTTACATATGTATAGTGCAACCCCCTATTTTTTGCATAAAAAAATAATCATAAAAACTCACACTAGAGTATATGCAGTAAATCAAATTATAATTTATACTCATTATTTACATTATTCGGACTATTGTCCTCATCTTTGTAGCCATACTTATTACAACATTTCAGCCATTGTATGCTCAGGCCTTCTTAAGGTGGTTGGAATGTTGAACTGAACCCTTTATTTCGCTCACTGGGGTAGACTGTTCTCGTTCCACGTGCCATGTTTAATGGATGTCAGTTATCAGTTATCTCCTGTTAATTTTTCCTCTGAAAGTTCTCCACTGCCTTAAACGGGTATTGAACTCACACTCTTTGGGTCCTGTCACTGGATCTAACCAACACCTTTATCCACTGTGCCATGTGTCCTCAAGAACACATAGCACAGAAGAAGGACGGAGCGTACAATGACCAAAACATTGTAATAAATATGGCGACAAAGATGAGGCCAATAGTCCGAATAATGTAAATAGTGTACATAATACCTCATCTCAGAAATATAGACAGATACTGAAAGGCCGAAACGTTGTAATAAATATGGCGACAAAGATGAGGACAATAGTCCGAATAATGTAAATAGTGCACACAATACCTCATCTCAGAAATATAGACAGATACTGAAAGGCCGAAACGTTGTAATAAATATGGCGACAAAGATGAGGACAATAGCCCGAATAATGTAAATAGTGCACACAATACCTCATCTCAGAAATATAGACAGATACTGAAAGGCCGAAACGTTGTAATAAATATGGCGACAAAGATGAGGACAATAGTCCGAATAATGTAAATAGTGCACACAATACCTCATCTCAGAAATATAGACAGATATTGAAAAGCCGAAACGTTGTAATAAATATGGCGACAAAGATGAGGACAATAGTCTGAATAATGTAAATAGTATACATAATACCTCATCTCAGAAATATAGACAGATACTAAAGGGCCGAAACGTTGTGATAAATATGGCGACAAAGATGAGGACAATAGTCCGAATAATGTCAATAGTGTACATAATACCTCATCTCAGAAAGACATATAATTTATACTTTTGTAAACCTTCAGTTATTTGTTAACTTTAATATTTTCAAGGCAACATTGATAAAAATTTTGTTTATAGAAAAATTTTCTTTTTATTTCTTTTCTAAACAGATGTTTTCATTTGTTCCGTTCTCAAAATAAATATTTAATCTAAACAGAATTGTGCAGATTAATAAAAGGAAGGAATATGCAAACCGAAGATGACAGACATGTAGTTAGTGAAATATATATATTTTTTCTATTTCCTCCATATTAAGTTGGTATGTTTTTCTTTTTAAAAGCATCAACGTAAAACAGATTCTGACTCGAAATTCAGAATCAACAATGTTCATTTTAAAAACTGAATCATAAATTCTCCACATTTAGACAAAAGTAAAAAACAAAAAAAATGAATTAACTTGTAAAGCAAAAAAATAAATTTTAAAAATTTGTGTCCCAAGAGTGAGTAAACGGCCATATTTTGTAAATGGCTGATAAAACTAATTCTAATCCAGAACACATGCCATAAACTCAAACGTAAAAAGTTAATGAAAAACTTGTCTGTATGTTAATTGCAAATTACCATATTTGACATAGCAGACAACTTCATCCCATTTACAGTTATTATGGAAGTCAGCTAAATACTAGTGATTCATAATGTTTAAACATAGCCTAATAGATACTTCGACTTCACATAGAAGCCACCTCTAGTTACATTGAATACTATACAGGATGCAGCAGAAATACCTCCTATACATACCTCCCAGAAATATATACTTCCCACATAATGGCAAAACATCAGTGGCAATGGTGTAAAAAAAAATTGTCGGTCAGTGAAATATATATGTTTAAAAAAAATAAAAAAAATATCTCCATTGGCTTCAAGCACAGCCTCCAGACAACTTCCGAATCTCCTGCGTCACTTCTAGTCTCCTTATTTAAGTTGATGAATGTGGGCATAATCCTTGCCTTCAGTTCATCTTTGGTGTTACAAGAAGTTTTGTGGGTCTCTCACTCAATTGCACACCAAACAATAATCAAGGGGGTTGCAGTCTGGGAAGTTAGGTGGCCATATTTAAGAGGTGATGTGATTGCAGAAATTGCCTGACAGCCATGACTGAGTTCTCCTGGCATGGTGCAGAGTCCTGTTGCCAGACATAGGGTCTTCCAGCAGCCACCCTCTTGACCCAGGGCAACACTACTTCCAAAAAGGCACTTGATGTAGGCCTCCGTGTTGAATCTGAGGTTCTCACCAACAAATTTGGGAGTTCCTTATCAGAACAATTAGGGTGAGTTTTCCAAGCTGCCATATCATCATAATCACTATTAGACTCCTCCAACTCTTTCTGAATCCTCTGCACTGTCTTCAGATTGACACGCAAACACTCTAAAATACTTGTATTGGAGCTTCTGACACAAATGCCAAGCAGTACAGCATGCTGTTTCCAAATTTCTGGCAGAGTGAATTGCATCATGGTGTTCTTTTTCTCAGATAGTTCCCAACTAACCCTACTACACTGTGCAGTTGACAAAATCAAAAACAAACAATGCACATACGCAAAATAAAAAAATTGCGACAATTTACCCATCGCACCCTGTATAAAAATCATTAAAATTTACTTTTGTTAGTCAGGTGGTGTGACAAGACATCCCAAAGAAAACGGAGTGATGTCTGCCTCCAACGACAACTAAGCGACAACTGTGCCATGCTACACACCGTCACTGGGTCAGGAGAACAAAAGAAACAAATTGTCAACTAGGAATTATGCAGGTAAAAAACAAAAACAGCAAACAAATTAGTCCAAAAGAAAATGATATGGCAGACTTAATCAGTATAATGTTGACTCATGACAGAGTGATACAATATCTAAGTACAGTAGAACTCCCCAAATGTGAACATAGCATAAGACTCCCTCAAATTTGGACTCATCTTCAAATCTGAACTTTTGTATTGACATAAATATGAAGCCTTTTCTTCCCCAAACCAAACAGTACCCTCAATATACTAAAGTTTGGTTTAGACAAATTGTACTGTATAACCTTATTCTTCATTTACAGATTGTAATTCTTTTTGAATAAGATATTTCAAGAATTTTTAAACATTTCCTAAAGTATCTTAGGTTTTCACAATTACAAAATTTGTTAGCACATTTTTTTTTCATTACTATTGGTTGCCAATTATTTTTTGTATATTTATAAATTCAACCTTCACTTTAAATAAAAAAAAAAAAACAATCAACATTACAAACTACCTTTTGTATCCTAAACTCTAAAACTTAATAAAAAATTATGAACTTGCCACAGCAACCTTTTCTTCCTCAAATCTAAACAGTACTCTCAATACTGAACATCTTGGATGTTCAGTTGAGAGAAGTTGTACTATACATCTAGTTCACATAACACATTCAAATATCATTTTCAGGGCAACTTATATATCATTTTCAGGGCAACTTATATATCATTTTCAGGGCAACTTATATATCATTTTCAGGGCAACTTATATATATAAGTTGCCCTGAAAATGATATATAAGTTGCCCTGAAAATGATATATAAGTTGCCCTGAAAATGATATCATTTTCAGGGCAACTTATATATCATTTTCAGGGCAACTTATATATCATTTTCAGGGCAACTTATATATCATTTTCAGGGCAACTTATATATCATTTTCAGGGCAACTTATATATCATTTTCAGGGCAACTTATATATCATTTTCAGGGCAACTTATATATCATTTTCAGGGCAACTTATATATCATTTTCAGGGCAACTTATATATCATTTTCAGGGCAACTTATATATCATTTTCAGGGCAACTTATATATCATTTTCAGGGCAACTTATATATCATTTTCAGGGCAACTTATATATCATTTTCAGGGCAACTTATATATCATAAATATGTACACATTCAGATACACCAGTTCTTTTTGTTGTCAACAACACCTTTAAGAGTTTGATACAATTATTTGTGGATTTAAAGATTTTTAATGAATAAAAGTTTCCTTTAAATTGTCTAGTTGTTCCAAAAGTGAGGTACACACCCCCAGGGGAATTCAAATCAAGAAGTAGTTATTAACAGTGAATTTTTCCTAGTGTCTCTGTGTTAAGTATATATATATATATATATATATATATATATATATATATATATATATATATATATATATATATAGTGCATTTACACCATGCATACATAAAAATGTGTGTATATATATGTATTATATATTTTAGTAACACAATACTTTTATTGTATTGTAAAATTCTAAAATTAAATGATAATACTCTCTATATATATATATATTTTCTCAAGTTCTTTAGGAAAGTTAAGTCAATGGCCTTTTAGGGTTCATCCATGTGAATAGATTTGATTTGGTTTATTTAATGGCATATTAACTCCTTATAGGTCATTTAATACCAGATTTTTTTCTAGTGTGTCCATGTTAGTTTACATACAGTGCATTTACAACATGCATACATAAAAATCTGTGTATGCATGTATATATGCAATTATATATGTACTAATATATATATTAGTAACACAATATTTTTTTTATTGTATTGTAAAATTCAAAAATTAAATGATAATACTCTTGATAATACTTCTAAAGGAAGCCTAAAAAACAATTAACTTAACATTCCTTAAGAACTTGAGAATGCATATATATATATATATATATATATATATATGTGTGTGTGTGTGTGCATTCTCAAGTTCTTAAGGAAAGTTATGTTAATGGTCTTTTAGGGTTCCTACACATGAAACGCAGTTCACTTTTTGAATAAGAATTATGAGTCACCAGGGGCGGTGGGGTTTGGGGGTCATGACCAAAAAAAAGGTTGGGAACTACTGGTAACAAACTAAATCATTGCCAATAATTATTTTTTGACAAGGTTATCAGTTTTGTAGAAGGCCTTTTCAATTATTAATTTTTGACTAGTATTTCGTTTATCATATATTCTATAATTTGATCAGCATGGATTGAAAAAGTAATTATTTAAATTCAAAATAACATCCTTATTTTTGTTGCTATTATTATATTTTGGCTTTTGTGCCATTCAACCTTCCTCAGCACAGATCATCCTTAGGGATATTGTATCTTGCTTTTATTTAGTATTGTGAAGTTATTGCTCAACTCGTATTAACAGAATCCAAATCTTTACTACCCGACCCAGGGATGAAACGCACAATTACTACACCCCCAAATGAAACGCACAATTACTACACCACCAAATTCATGAAACAACGTCTTAATCCACTAGGCTATTCACCAATCCCTATGCTTTAGGCTCTGCAGACACAGGGTGAGCAATAACTGTACTGTACTAAAATAAATAAAAGATATCCATAGACAGGGACAGCAAAATGAGGACACTCAACCCCTCATTGATTAAATAAAGGGTTCAGTTCAAAAAGTCCTGAACGTTATTCAGGTTGAAAAAAAATCTGAAGGTCAGAAGGTACATCAGCTGAAACATTGTGATAATAAAACCAAAGATGAGGATAACAGCCAAAAGTTAAACTTCTCATCTGTGAAATTTAGTCAAGAATCAAAAACGTTTAATCTCTAATGACTGTTCAATGTCATTCCTTAAAATCTAAATGCACTTGCCAAATACAAAATCTAAGTCAGAAAACCCACCATCTCCTGCAAATGGTCTGTTCATTAAAAGAGAGCTCCAAGATACTTAGAGAGTAAGAACAGAATCTGTGTTCTTTACTCTAACCTCAAAACATTTTATCACATAAAATTCCTGCTTAGATGAGCAGTTAAGGGTTTTATCAATTTTTAACCTTTGAATGTATACACAATTTCATATCCGAGTTTATATATATATATATATATATATATATATATATATATATACACACACACAGAGATAGATAGAGAGACAGACAGAGACATAGAGACAGATATATAGAGATAGATATAGATATACACATGTATATGGATAGAGAAAAAAATCTTATTAAAGAAAAATTTGCATTCCCCAACAGGAATTGAACCTGTATCCTTCAGGGAAGAGGGAGTCACTGTTTAGCCTGATGTACAAAATTTTGTTTTATAAGATTTATTGAACTTTCAGGCCAGTAGGTGAAAATATAATATACCGTTTAAATTTTTAAAGGGATAAAATATATATGAAAAAGTTAACCTGTAGAAAAAGAGTATTTATAAAGGTAAAAACAATTGGAAAACTGTATTATTAGCAAACTTGTTCCATCCAATGTGGACTTTTTCAAGGCAAAAATGGAATGAATTTTTTGAAAACAAAGTAACTATTAACAAAATGTCCTTAGCAACTAGAAGAATTTAGAAAATGCAGTAGCATTCATATTGTCAACTGAAAATTACATCAAGTACTTTTATGTGTAGAAATATTGTTTTATTGTTGTGTTGATGGATTCAACCATTTTCTTTTGATTTCTTGATATACTTGTGTATGTTAATTTGGGAGAGTAGTAATTCTGTTAGGAAAGGGGATATTTGGAAAAAACCTGGGCATAGATTAATATTTGGATAATATTCAATGGTGGCACTCTTGAGTATTTTCCTTATGAGCGAGTTATTTTCTTTTTTTTTTTATGAGTGTAGCATTTTTAAAATCAAAATTGTGGTTGAATTTATTTCTATGTATGACTAGTGCATTAGTTAGGTTTTTGGGAGTTCTCTTTTGTGCTCATAGATGCGTTTTTTTAAAATTCTTGCTTGTTTCTCCAATATATTGGAACAGTTTTGGCAATTTATTTTATAAATGCCTGCTTCAGAAATATCATTGCTATTAGTCTTTGAGGATTTGATTATATCCATAATGGTTTTTGGAAGTGTTTGTGATTATTTAGATTGGATAGGTTCTTCTGGATAGTGGATGTGATGTCAGTAGTATTATGCATCTTGTTTTCTTGTAATTTATTATTACAGATTATGTTGTTATTTTTGTTTTGACTGTATATTATGTATGCCTTTCTTCCTGTATTGTAGGTTTTTGAATACGTTTTCTATGTATGTTTCTTCTTTAGGTAAATATTGGGGGCTGCAAATTCTTAATGCTCTCAGATAGAAACCTATAATAATTCCAGATTTAATTTTAGAAGAGTGGTTTGAGTAGAAACTGATCAAGTCATTTTTGTTTATAGCCTGTAAACAGAAAAATTGAGTTCATTATTGTTTCTGTGTAACATGATAGCTAGGAAGGGAAGAGTATAGTTGGCTTTAGTTTCAAAAATGAAGTCTATTGTAGGTCCAATGTTGAAATTTTTTTTAAAAAGCAATATAAAAAAATAAATACTTACCACACCAGAATTGGTTGTTGCCGATGTAGCTGGCAGGGGAGGAGGTGGTGGTGGTGGCGGTGGCGAAGGAGCTAGTGGTGTAGGAGACGGTGCTTTGAGAGGAGCTGGAGGTGTTGGGGAGGAATTTATATGCAGTCTGTTGATGTCCGGGACAGCACCTCTGCAAAAAGAAAAAAAAAATGTTAACTTTTTTTTTCTTCTTTGAATAAAATGTTAAGTAGCTTTGTCAGGGTATACTACTAAAACATGATACAGCTCTCACATCATAACTGTTGGATGGTCGAAGAAGGTCTTAGACAAAAGAGAGGAGGAGGATGATAAATTTGCAAAGAAACCTGTGGGTTTAAAATTTTTGCTCACACGCCTGGTTCATGAAATTCTTAGCATCCTTCTGTAGAACCATACCTCCATTGCTTTGAAGTCTTTTCTTCATCTTTGAGGAAACTATCCAACATTTGCTGCCGTAAACGAAGACAGATGTCACATAACAGCTCAGTACTCTTTTCTTTGTTACCAAAGAAAGCCTCCTGTCTCTTAATACTCTGCCTAGCTTTTGGAATGCATCCTTGGCCATCCTATTATGTCTTCGGATCTCAGCATCACACTTACCGTTCTCAGTCAAAACACTTCCCAGATATTTAATCTTCTGCAACCTGCTTGATTTTAGTGTCCCCGAAATCACATTTCGAGCTCATCCTTTTACTGATGACCATGCATTCAGTCTTCTTGTAGTTTATGCTTAGTCCTTTCTTCTCGCTCTTCTTTGCTACCTTTTGTAGCAGGTTTTTGTAATTTCTTTTCCACATCTGCTATCAGTACCGTGTCATCTGGAGTATCTTGTTAAGATTTGGACCACCAATGATGAATCCCAGGAGGAATTGGATCTCTCTGTACAAGTTCAATAAGTCCAGTGAGAAATCATTCTCTATGCATATGCGTGCCGTCTGCTGTCAGTATAGGTTCTTGATTATACAACCCTCTTAAAATTACATTAAAAATTATGTCTTCAAAAGTCACATGATATACAAATATGTACAGTATTTATTTTTACTTCATTGTTTATTTTAATACTGCAATTATACAAGCTTTTCTTACAGAGAAGTCAGAAACTAATGTCAAATTAAAAAGATTTTAAAATATATTCTGCATCATAGACAATCATTAATATTTTCATTGAACAATAATTTATATCAAACCTTGTCAATTATTATTCATTTTTGACTAGTATTTCTTTCATTTTATTTCTTGCTTTTTACAATTTATCCCCATGAGAGTCTTAAACTTTTTATTTATGATAATGTAATAAATATGCAAGTTTTACATTAATAACTTATAGTTCCTCATGCTAGTGAAAAGAAAAATATTTTAACTTCATGCATAAAGACTGTCTATTCATTGCATGCAAACAATTTGCTAGAATGACAAAGATTTAATTTTTTCTTTTATTTAAAATTTCAAAGTTGTAAACTGAATCAATATGCTTTAAGTGCATCTTTTAATGAAAAAAAAGTATCTAATTACTGTATTTAAATATTAGGTTGGTGCAGAAATAATGACATAATAATGTCATTTTTTGACGTATTTTTTAACGTCAAAAAACAACATTATTACGTCATTATTTTAATTTTATATTCAGTGAATTTTTTTTTTTAACAATTGTGAAAAATGATCATCTACTTGAATTTTAAAAACTTTATTTAAAACACAAATAAGCCAAATGGCTGTACATTTAATCAGCAAAGTATTTAAAGGAACAAAATTCAAAAATATTTTCAAAGTCAAGAAGCAAAATTTTTGGAAACTATTTAAAAAACATTCACAAATGGAGAGCAAGTTCTACAAGCATTGTTTTGAAACAAAGTTAAGAGAAATTACATTAAAAAAAGACAATACATGAAAATAAAAAAGCTGAAAAAAAAAAAAAAAAAAAAAAAAAAAATGAAAAAATTGTCAATTTTTTTGAACATTTTTATGCAGTAAATTTAAAAAATACTTGTGAAATTTTTCTTTAAATTTTCCAAAGAATTTTTTTTTTTTTTTTTTTTAAGAAGAAAAAAAATATGAAATAAAATGATTTCAAGTGAAATTTTTTGCAAAATTAAAATATTTTGAAAAGGTGAATTTTTAAATTTACTGAAATTTAAAAAAAAAAAAAAAAAAAAAAAAAAAAAATCTCATATTTGAAAATTTTCTGAAAAGTACAATTTTCAAAAACCATTCATGAAAAAATTCTTAAGAGAATTTTCTGGAAAAAAAAAAAAAAAAAAAAAAAAAAAAATTGAATCAACATAAATAAGTTTTTACATGCATAAAAATATGTTTAAAGTTTAGTCCTTTAAATGTTGTTTATAAACATTATACAAAGCTTCCAGTGCAATGTGGGGAAATGGAATTTAGAAAAAAACCGATACAATGAACAGATTTTATACCCTGACAAAATTTCTTATAAAAGAAGACTTTTAGTCACTACACATCCTCATTTTTTATTTTCTTAATGGTGAAATTAACAACCACCGGCCTCGACCAAGAAGTCTTATGAAAGAAAAATTGTGCTCACTAACAGGAATTTAATTGTTTTATTTTTATAGCATATCAACCAAAAGATTTTTCAATTATAAGAATTTTTTTTTTGCAGGAGGATAATGATTTTCTGATATGTCCTACAATTTAACCCATAGCTGGGGGAGTAGAGATGAATTCATACCATTCCCAAGGGTATTTGTGTATAGGTGAATATAATGAACCTGACTGGAATGAGAACTCAGCTCTCCAATTACTAATTCCAAGCTATTATCCATTACATTACATCCAAGCTGACAGCACCTGGTATTCACTAGCAGTCACCCATCCAGATATTGCTTAACATCAGTGATCATATGAGAATTGGTGTTTCAAGGCAATGTGGCTATAAGCCAAAGATGTCAAAGTTACCCCCCCCCCCAAAAAAAAAACAATTATACCACCCACACACCCAAGCATACACCACTGGTATTCCCTAGTGGTCACACCTCTAGGTACTGATCAGGTTCAATGTTGCTTAACTTCAGTGATCATATGTAAACTTACAGTACTTGGTATTTCAAAGTGGTCACTCATCTAGGTACTGGCCAGGCTCAACATTGTTTCAACACAATATGGCCATAATCAAAAGATAAAGACTAAAAAAATAATACACAAGAATAAACAATTCTGAGCTATTAACCATTATATCATCCACACATCAAACTTACAGCACCTGGTGTTCCCTGAAGTCACTGATTTCGGTACTAACCAGGATTGATGTTGCTTAACTTCAGTGATCATACAATGTTTTAGTGCAATGTGGCTGCACCACCAACACAGAAGATTATAGCATCTGGTATTCCCAAGCAGTCACTCATCTAGCTACTGACCACACTTGATATTGCTTAACTTCTGTGAGCATACAGTAACCAGTGTTTCAATGCAATGTGGTCATAAGCCAAAGATGTAAAAGTCAAAAATAAAGACTAAAAAAAAAAAAAAAAAAAAAAACCCCAAAGAATTAACAATTCCAAGCTATTAACCATTATACCATCCTCACACGCAAGCTTACAGCAGCTGGTATTCCCAAGAGGTCACCCATCTAGGCTTGACATTGCTTATCTTTGGTGATTGTACAGGAACCAATGTAAAAGTCAAAAATAAAAAGACTAAAAAAAATGATACGAAAGAATACAAAAATGATTAAAAACAACGTAAGCATTCAGAACATTTTAGGCCATGCAAAATTTTTAATCATCTGCAGCTGGAGTCTTATTTTGCAATAAGAAGAGTCAATCTTCACTAATCCAAGTGCAGAATGAATGGTTAATAGTCCTTGTTAAAAACATTTGATAACAAATCAATTATAAGACATGTCAAAATATAAATAAAAAGTAAAAAATAAAAACAGAACATAGAAATAATAAACAATGTTAATAAATAAAAAAAAAATAAATAAATCATCACAAGGTGATGATTAAGAAATTTTCTTTTTGGCTACGAAGACATGCAGCCTCCACCTCCTCTAGGCATTGGCATAACCAGAACTTACCCAACTCTGCCGAGGTAAATCTTCTTCTTTTCACGAATTCTTTGGTACAGAAAGAAGACAAAAATAAGGAAGATGGCCAAACAATTATTACATATAATTATTTACATAAAGTGAAAATTATTATGAGATTGCAAAAAAAAAAAAAAAAAAAAAAAAAAAGTACATTGTTTTTTATAAAACAGCATTAAATAAAAAATTGTTTCAAAACAAACAAAAATGAATTTAATCATTACAAAACATTCAATTTATGTTCTCATATATATAAGCTCACCAGCATGTACCCGAGTGCTATTCCACATTGTCTCCTGTGAGACAACCTGCAACAGCCAGGAAAAATAAAGTAAGAAAAACAAAAAAATAATGTAAAAGTAAAAAAAAAAAGTGTTTAAAAAAAAAAAAAAAAAAAAAAAGTAAAAAAAAAATAAAGTAAAAAAAATAAAGTAAAAAAAATAAAGTAAAAAAAATAAAGTAAAAAAAATAAAGTAAAAAAAATAAAGTAAAAAAAATAAAGTAAAAAAAATAAAGTAAAAAAAATAAAGTAAAAAAAATAAAGTAAAAAATAAAATTTCTGTTCAAATTTTATATACTTCAAACGTTACTTTTTAGCAGATACCTGTATAATGTAATGTTTGAAGAAATAAAATATGTCAGATTAAAAAATAAATTAATTCTAAAATACAGTCTGACCTCTTTAATCCTGCACCCTTCAAACCAGGCAACTGCTGGACTGCAGAAACTACGCCTAGGAAAACCCTATGTAAACAGTCTTGCCAGCTCATTCAACACACATTATATCAATCTCTTTATGTACTCCTATTTTAAATTTAATGATTTAAATAAATATTTATTTAATAAAAATGGAATATTGCTTTTTTGCATATCTTAAGTTTTTATATGCAAGAATCCTGTTTTCACTTCACCCTACATTTGCGAGAACTATGAACAAATCACAAGGCCAAATGCTTTAAAATGTTAGAATTTGGCTCCAAAAAGAAATATTTATGCATGGTCAGTAGTATGTTGCTTGCACAAGAGTAAGAAATCATAAAAAATTTATGCTTTGCTGTTAAGACAAAAAGTTCTTCATAGAAAATATTGTTTACCACAAAGTCCTGTAAAATTAAATTAAAGAAATTAAACTGCAGTGTAGGTTGTTTGTCTTTAGTATTTTTTCCAAACAAATCAGCTTTATTCAAATTTCATTGATTTGTGAAATTGAGTGAAATGTAGAGTTTGTAAATCTTGACAAAAAAAGTTAGTAATATCTTCAACAATACTAAATACTGTGAGGGTTTCAACATGTGTCAGTGTGTGGCAAAAATATTCTAGTATATCATAATATAAGTATTTACACCAGAGAATGAAAGGAGACAAGGCAGCATGCTGAGAGAAAAGAGAGAGAGAAAAGAAAAAAAAGAGAGAGAAAAGAAAAAAAAGAGAGAGAGAAGAAAAAAAGAGAGAGAGAAGAAAAAAAGAGAGAGAGAAGAAAAAAGAGAGAGAGAAGAAAAAAGAGAGAGAGAAGAAAAAAGAGAGATAAAAGAGAGAAAAAAAAAAGAGAGAGAGAAAAAAAAAGAGAGAGAGAAAAAAGAAAGAGAGAGAGAAAAAAGAAAGAGAGAGAGAAAAAAGAAAGAGAGAGAGAAAAAAGAAAGAGAGAGAGAAAAAAAAAAGAGAGAGGAAAAAAGAGAGAGAGAAAAAAAGAGAGAGAGAAAAAAAGAGAGAGAGAAAAAAAGAGAGAGAGAAGTAGCAGAAAAAAAAGCAGCAGAAAAAATAGCAGCAGAAAAAATAGCAGCAGAAAAAATAGCAGCAGAAAAAATAGCAGCAGAAAAAATAGCAGCAGAAAAAATAGCAGCAGAAAAGAAATGATTTATTAATAATAATTTTTTTCTTGTTACAAAGATTCTATCGAGTATTAATTTGAATTCATTTTAACCCATGAAAATTTTGCCGTTTTCCTATTTTAATGTCCTGATGATTCTTAATTCTTAAGTTAATGATTGAATAAGCTCCTGGTGAAATATATATCAATTTAACAGGTTTCACTTTTCTTAAAGCTTCATCAGAGATTGAGACAAGACAGGCAGGCAGGCAGAAATACTGGTATTTTCAATTATGCCTGTATCAGTGCATATTGAAAATACCAGTGTTTCTGTCTTCTCTCTCTCTCAATCTCTGGCAGAATTTTAATAAAAGTGAAACTTATTAGATTCATATAAGTTTCCTATTTGTTCCTTATTTTATCATCCTTTCAGATTCCAATCCATATTTGATCTTTAAATTACATATCACACACAATCTATCTATCCAACAGTTTTTCCCACATGTGCCCATATCACGCACAGCCTTGCCCACAGGTGTCAACCTCCTGGTGAGATCATTGACAATGGATGAATCATGGATCTCCACCCTAGTTTAACCCTGCACCTGGCCGACTTTAATCATTTGGTGGGAAATTGAAGCCAAGCCTTTTCTGGCATAATATGACAAAGAGAAGAAAGCCTGTCTAATTGAGTGGGATGCAAAACTTTAGAATTAGCTTAAAGAAGTAGACATTCAACGAGACTTATTGCCCTTCGATCCATAACCAGCAACTGAGACTTCTGGTGTAAAAGTACTAAAAATTACAAATAGGTTTAACATATAATCAGCTACTATTACAATTATTATTAGTATATAAAAAAAAGTATATTTGTTTTGTAGAGAAGTTTATGTCAAAGTTTATTACCTATACCTATTTCAAAGATTAGGAGTTATATCCTTGTGATAATATAATCACCTTAAGATAATAAAATAATCATCATAATGACTATAAATAATCATCATCATCCTAAAGATAATTATAATCACCTTAATAAAGATAAAAACATTTGGTGGCGGGGGGAGTCTTTTAGGTCTTACAATTGTAAAATAATAATTCAAGTACTCAAGTACCTAAATAGGGTAGAGAAATCTAAGATATATGAAACAGGAACATTTATTTTATTTCTTTACCCAAGACCCCTCCCCCAAAACAAACACTGAACCTGACAAAAAAACAAAAAAAACAAAACAAAAAACAAAAAAAAACAAAAAAAAAAAACAAAACAAAAAACAAAACAAAAAAAAAAAAAAACAAAAAAAAAAAACAATCTGAAGTTGGAAACTAAACAAAAATAAATAGTGCATTCTTTTCACCAGAGGAGGGCTTACCTTACTGAGGGATCATGGGAAGGAAAGTAAGAACTTTACTATTAGGCGGGTGCAAAAATAATGTCGTTTTTCTTTTGTAGTTGAACGTCAAAAAACGACATTATTTTTGCACCAACCTGATAATAACCAGTTTGTGTAATATGAGATACAGACACTTTATGGTAGAGATAAGTAAATCATCTGTCAAATTTATTTCAATGGCCCAAAAGAAAATAAATAAATAAATAAAATTTAGTTGATTAAACCCAAACCATTATTTATTCAGAAATGAAAGTTAAACATTGGCTGTACAAAATCTGCACCCAAAATGATTTATTAAACAATAACGTTGTTAAACTTCCCTTAGAAATGAAAATAGAAAAAAAAAAAAAAAAAAAAGCTGTTTAAAAGAGAATGTATTTAATGGTGATTTTATATACAATTTGCACTCATAGGATGCTCTGAAAGTAGTGCTTCAGAACTATAGAGAGAGAGCGCTAAAAAAAAGAAAAGAGAGAGAGAGAAAGCTAAAAAAAAGAAAAAAAAAAAAGAGAGAGGAAAGAGAAAGCTAAAGAGAGAAAGCTAAAAAAAAAAAAAGAGAGAGAGAGAAAGCTAAAAAAAAAAAAGAGAGAGAGAGAAAGCTAAAAAAAAAAAGAGAGAGAGAGAAAGCTAAAAAAAAAAAAGAGAGAGAGAGAAAGCTAAAAAAAAAAAAGAGAGAGAGAGAAAGCTAAAAAAAAAAAAAGAGAGAGAGAGAAAGCTAAAAAAAAAAAAGAGAGAGAGAGAAAGCTAAAAAAAAAAAAGAGAGAGAGAGAAAGCTAAAAAAAAAAAAGAGAGAGAGAGAAAGCTAAAAAAAAAAAAGAGAGAGAGAGAAAGCTAAAAAAAAAAAAGAGAGAGAGAGAAAGCTAAAAAAAAAAAAGAGAGAGAGAGAAAGCTAAAAAAAAAAAAAGAGAGAGAGAGAAAGCTAAAAAAAAAAAGAGAGAGAGAGAAAGCTAAAAAAAAAAAAGAGAGAGAGAGAAAGCTAAAAAAAAAAAAGAGAGAGAGAGAAAGCTAAAAAAAAAAAGAGAGAGAGAGAAAGCTAAAAAAAAAAAGAGAGAGAGAGAAAGCTAAAAAAAAAAAGAGAGAGAGAGAAAGCTAAAAAAAAAAAAGAGAGAGAGAGAAAGCTAAAAAAAAAAAGAGAGAGAGAGAAAGCTAAAAAAAAAAAGAGAGAGAGAGAAAGCTAAAAAAAAAAAAGAGAGAGAGAGAAAGCTAAAAAAAAAAAGAGAGAGAGAGAAAGCTAAAAAAAAAAAAAGAGAGAGAGAGAAAGCTAAAAAAAAAAGAGAGAGAGAGAAAGCTAAAAAAAAAAAAAGAGAGAGAGAAAGCTTAAAAAAAAAAGAGAGAGAGAGAAAGCTAAAAAAAAAAAAGAGAGAGAGAGAAAGCTAAAAAAAAAAAAGAGAGAGAGAGAAAGCTAAAAAAAAAAAAAGAGAGAGAGAGAAAGCTAAAAAAAAAAAAAGAGAGAGAGAGAAAGCTAAAAAAAAAAAAAGAGAGAGAGAAAGCTAAAAAAAAAAAAGAGAGAGAGAGAAAGCTAAAAAAAAAAAAGAGAGAGAGAAAGCTAAAAAAAAAAAGAGAGAGAGAGAAAGCTAAAAAAAAAAGAGAGAGAGAGAAAGCTAAAAAAAAAAAGAGAGAGAGAGAAAGCTAAAAAAAAAAAGAGAGAGAGAGAAAGCTAAAAAAAAAAAGAGAGAGAGAGAAAGCTAAAAAAAAAAAGAGAGAGAGAGAAAGCTAAAAAAAAAAAGAGAGAGAGAGAAAGCTAAAAAAAAAAAGAGAGAGAGAAAGCTAAAAAAAAAAGAGAGAGAGAGAAAGCTAAAAAAAAAAAGAGAGAGAGAGAAAGCTAAAAAAAAAAAGAGAGAGAGAGAAAGCTAAAAAAAAAAAGAGAGAGAAAGCTAAAAAAAAAAAGAGAGAGAGAGAAAGCTAAAAAAAAAAAGAGAGAGAGAGAAAGCTAAAAAAAAAAAGAGAGAGAGAGAGAAAGCTAAAAAAAAAAAGAGAGAGAGAGAAAGCTAAAAAAAAAAGAGAGAGAGAGAAAGCTAAAAAAAAAAAGAGAGAGAGAGAAAGCTAAAAAAAAAAAAGAGAGAGAGAAAGCTAAAAAAAAAAAGAGAGAGAGAGAAAGCTAAAAAAAAAAAGAGAGAGAGAGAAAGCTAAAAAGAGAGAGAGAGAAAGCTAAAAAAAAAAAGAGAGAGAGAGAAAGCTAAAAAAAAAAGAGAGAGAAAGCTAAAAAAAAGAGAGAGAGAGAAAGCTAAAAAAAAAGAGAGAGAGAGAAAGCTAAAAAAAAAAAGAGAGAGAGAAAGCTAAAAAAAAAAGAGAGAGAGAGAAAGCTAAAAAAAAGAGAGAGAGAAAGCTAAAAAAAAAGAGAGAGAGAAAGCTAAAAAAAAGAGAAGAGAGAGAAAGCTAAAAAAAAAGAGAAGAGAGAGAAAGCTAAAAAAAAAGAGAAGAGAGAGAAAGCTAAAAAAAAAGAGAAGAGAGAGAAAGCTAAAAAAAAAGAGAAGAGAGAGAAAGCTAAAAAAAAAGAGAAGAGAGAGAAAGCTAAAAAAAAAGAGAAGAGAGAGAAAGCTAAAAAAAAAGAGAAGAGAGAGAAAGCTAAAAAAAAAGAGAAGAGAGAGAAAGCTAAAAAAAAAGAGAAGAGAGAGAAAGCTAAAAAAAAAGAGAAGAGAGAGAAAGCTAAAAAAAAAGAGAAGAGAGAGAAAGCTAAAAAAAAAGAGAAGAGAGAGAAAGCTAAAAAAAAAGAGAAGAGAGAGAAAGCTAAAAAAAAAGAGAAGAGAGAGAAAGCTAAAAAAAAAGAGAAGAGAGAGAAAGCTAAAAAAAAAGAGAAGAGAGAGAAAGCTAAAAAAAAAGAGAAGAGAGAGAAAGCTAAAAAAAAAGAGAAGAGAGAGAAAGCTAAAAAAAAAGAGAAGAGAGAGAAAGCTAAAAAAAAAGAAGAGAGAGAAAGCTAAAAAAAAAGAGAAGAGAGAGAAAGCTAAAAAAAGAGAAGAGAGAGAAAGCTAAAAAAAGAGAAGAGAGAGAAAGCTAAAAAAAGAGAAGAGAGAGAAAGCTAAAAAAAGAGAAGAGAGAGAAAGCTAAAAAAAGAGAAGAGAGAGAAAGCTAAAAAAAGAGAAGAGAGAGAAAGCTAAAAAAAGAGAAGAGAGAGAAAGCTAAATAAAAAGAGAAGAGAGAGAAAGCTAAATAAAAAGAGAAGAGAGAGAAAGCTAAATAAAAAGAGAAGAGAGAGAAAGCTAAATAAAAAGAGAAGAGAGAGAAAGCTAAATAAAAAGAGAAGAGAGAGAAAGCTAAATAAAAAGAGAAGAGAGAGAAAGCTAAATAAAAAGAGAAGAGAGAGAAAGCTAAATAAAAAGAGAAGAGAGAGAAAGCTAAATAAAAAGAGAAGAGAGAGAAAGCTAAATAAAAAGAGAAGAGAGAGAAAGCTAAATAAAAAGAGAAGAGAGAGAAAGCTAAAAAAAAGAGAAGAGAGAGAAAGCTAAAAAAAAGAGAAGAGAGAGAAAGCTAAATAAAAAGAGAAGAGAGAGAAAGCTAAATAAAAAGAGAAGAGAGAGAAAGCTAAATAAAAAGAGAAGAGAGAGAAATAACACAACATTAGCAGGAAAGTTCAACATCCACCTCTAATGCTGTGAACTAGCAGGAATATCAGACATTAAGTTAATGCTGAAAATCTGAGCCACTTTAAAAGATCTGACCAAATGACAAAGCAGAAATTTTAAATTTCTTTTCTGTTAACCGGAGAAATTTCATATTTTTATTACTCAAAATGGTATAGTGGATACTCAGATTTAAAAATGGGACATCTATTTCAAATAGGATTATCCACTAAAATAATCTTTGAAAAATGAGCTATCTATATCAAACAGAAGTATTCACTATAATAATGCTTGAAATAACATATAGACAGATCAATACCACACCTTTGTATGCGTTTGAATATACAAAGTTTAATTTTTTTTTTTTT
Organism: Acanthosepion lycidas; assembly: GCA_963932145.1. Taxonomy (NCBI): domain Eukaryota; kingdom Metazoa; phylum Mollusca; class Cephalopoda; order Sepiida; family Sepiidae; genus Acanthosepion; species Acanthosepion lycidas. The sequence goes on along the minus strand of CAWVQA010000607.1, from coordinate 428 downwards.
TTTTTAAATTCTATGAAGTCATTTTAAAAATCTTAATGCCCTGTTCCACATGAAACCACATCACCTTAATGCAAGGGAGGAAAGTAAATGTTTTCATTCTTTCCTAAGTTTTCTCCCTTACATTAAAAAAAGTATCCAACTTTCTTGCTACAAATGTGTAGCAATTTTTATACAAGGGTTTTGAATAGACACTTCTGTAAATTAGACAGGCTGGGGGTGGAAACAACTGGCCACAATAAGGTGCAGGCCTCACCCCACTATATAAAGCATCCCTACCATTCCTGTTCAGTAAAGAGGAAGTGTGCGGGGGACATACAGGGTGCGTTGGGTAAATTGTCGCTATTCTATATTTTTCATTTTGTGCATGTGCCTTGTTCATTTTGAATTTTGTTAACTGCACAGTATAGTAGGGTCAAATTCGCTCCATC
>CAWVQA010000606.1:15000-20000 GCA_963932145.1 Acanthosepion lycidas | reverse complement strand
TAACTATTCACATAAGTTTCATTACAACAGTTAATACCATAAGCATTTTTTTTTCAGTAGTACATTAATAAAAATACATATTTACATCATGTAAAAAAGCCAGAAGCACAATTTGACAGAACAAAATTATACCATCCTGAACGTGCCATAAAAATGTATCTATTGGCAGTACATGCCTGAACTTTTGAGACTTTACTTATCCGATGGGGTGAGGAATTAAATAGTTATTTTCTCTGTAATATGAATACCTTTTCTTATACATGTATCTAATTTTCAAAAGATTTGTGAAATTATACACTTTTTAACTTGTCAAAGACAATGGTTACAAAACTCTGAAAAATGCTTTTTCTTAAGCTTTAAAATCATTTATATACAAACTAAAATGAATAAAAATTGATGCCTTCTTTGGACTGTTTCTCACACTTAGAAGAAAAATACTTCACATTAGGAATTGAGTTCATAATGCACTGAACAAAAGATTAATTGTAAATTTTATTAAACACTCAGGTCTCTGGCATGGAAATTACTAATACAAAAATAATAAAAAGAAAAGGAACAGATTAAAAGAGATGTTAGGCTTATTTTCCATAAAGCTGTTATGATATTGGCTAAAAAACAAATATTTACAAAAGCCAAACTATTTGCTAAAGTTGAAGATCTATAAAATGTATCTGTAGAAAAAGAAAAGATTAAGTTTTGTTTACATACTAATTTTATTAAAATAGCCTACAAAATAAATGAGACATCAGCAGTTGAAATGAAAAAAAATTCACTATTTTTGTACCACTATGGATAAAAGAAAAAGAACAATAATTTTAAAAATGTAAGTTTCCTTTGGGATTCAAAACTCGATTTGTTAATATGAACTAAGGAAAATATAATGCAGAATGTGTGTACATGCAATTTTTTTTATTTGTTACAGTTAAGTAGATAAATCTGTGAGCCTAGGGACGTCAGGTGTATATGCAGATACAACTGATATTGGATGCCACCACAGGTGCATTGAACGACATATGAGCAGAACATCACAAATGTTGTCACATTGGTACCATTCAAGCAAATTCCCTTCTTCTATTGTTGCATCACTCAAAGTAATGACATTTGAATTGGTTTAACCATATCATGTCAAAATATATTTGCCTCTGCCCCAGCTTTAGCAATTTCTTTACAATGAACACCAATTTATCACCAACACATATAGCTTCAAGGAACTCTTATCCCTCTTCAACTAGCTCAGTTGTTTCTGATGACACTACTCCTGCTGTAAACCATTTATCCTTCCTGATTTTCCAAATCTGTCCCACCAAGGTTGTTTCAGAGATCAACATTTTTAATTCTTTTTGTTTTCATTAAAAAAAAAATTATATTCAAATTCAACTCAAACGTTTATGAACTCTACCAAAAATTTAAAAAAAAAAAAAGAAAAAAAAAGTTTGGAAAATACAAAGTGTAAATATCAATATCTCAGTTGTTTTTTTTTTCATCTACAATGCTAAATTAAAAAAAAAAAAAATACTTAGATCTAAAAGATGACTTATCTTATTTGACCTCTAAACAGAACAATAATTTGACCTTGACCTTTAAATTTTCAACAAAACAAAACAAAAAACAACACAAAAAACAAACAAAAAACAAAACAAAAAACAAAACAAAAAACAACACAAAAAACAAAAACAAAAAACAAAAAACAAAAAAAACAAAAAACAAAACAAAACAAAAAACAAAACAAAAAACAAAAAACAAAAAACAAAACAAAAAACAAAAAACAAAACAAAAAACAAAAAACAAAACAAAAAACAAAACAAAAAACAAAACAAAAAACAAAACAAAAAAAAAAAAAAAACAAAGCAAAAAAAAACAAAAAAAAAACGCATCTTTATTTTATTTCATTTTTTTAAAATTTGACAACAAATTTGCTTTATGGCAAGGTATGTACAAAATTTTGTGTTGGAATTTGGACTGTACCCTGAGTTACAAGGGTTTTACAAAGTTGGGCCAAATTCAAAAATTTTCAAAGTTTTTGTTAATACATACTCTAAGTTTTGATCTGAAATAGTGATACATTGAAATGGATTATTTAAAAAAAAAAAAAAAAAAAGATTTTTCTTAAATATCAGTTTGTTAATATCTTTGTAAATGTTAAGAATCTTTTTTTTTTTAAATATTCATTTTAATGTATGAATTTTTCAGGTCAAAACTTTAAAAATTAATTTAAATATATGTATAAAAATATTGAAAATTTGATAGTTTTGTTTTGTGCATTTATTCAAAATGCATTATAAAGTTTTATTAAGCAAGTCTGTGGCCATACTTTATAAGTGACCATTAAAAGTTTTCTTTTAATTTTTTTGGTACAAATGAGAAAAATTTAAAGAACTAAAAATTTATTTCACTTTTTTTTTTTTTTTTATGTCAGTTAATTTTTTTTTAAAACTAAAAAGAAAACTAACTGACCTATCTGAGGCAACTGCAATTTGAGCTGACAGTTTGGACAATATCAAACTATTTTAATTTGTCCATATTGTCAGCTCAAAGTTATTTTAAAAAGATAATCAAATAGATAAATTAGAAAAGTTTTAAACTATAACTTTAAACCATCAATGAAAAAAGTTAAAATGGGCTTCACTCAGCAAAAACAAATTACACTATCAGACCCAACTGTTTAACACAAAATGAAGACAGCATGCCCTCTTTTTGATTCGCAAGCACATCAAGTTGTGTAAGCACAGAGATAGAAACCAACTAATTATTAAAGACAAGACATTGCTCTGCAAGGCGATGCAAATTTTATTTACTTTTTTTTTTTTGTTGAATTTCTACACTAAATTTTTGAAATTTCTGTGAAAGAAACTTCAAACCTTATGTTTCAACTACCAAATAGATGAGCGTCCAAACAGGTACAACTAATTCTAAAAAACATTACTATGAAATACAGAAAAAATACTTTGAATAGTACTTATCACACATGAGAAAATATTAAAGAGCTACTTACCCCATACTGGCAAATCATCAATGTACATTTGGTACCAATAATGGTTCTTTACAGCATATACAAAAGCCTGATATTTCTCTTCAGTTAATTCTACACTGCAGTATTCTGTTTTAGGAACTTCAACTAAAAAAAAAAAAAAAAAAAAAAAAAAAGATAAAATAAAATAAATTTTTTCCTTTAACTTGCATCAATAAAATTATTTTAAGATAAAGCAAATTAAAAATATATCAAGTAAATATCTTACAAAATGGATCCCTTTACATAACTCATGTATGTTGATGTTACTAGAGGTTTTCCAGAGTTTTTCACCATACCCCTATTTTGAAGAATATGATCAAGCAGTACAACTATTTATGGAGTAATGCATATCTTTTGTACAATCATGTGATCCAGAGTCATTGCAACAGTTGCTAGACAAAGCTGAGGGGGACAGAACAAAACAATAAACTGTTTTGAAACCAAGAAATCTACAAATGTGAAACCTCATTCCATTTTTGAAAACTATCGGGCATTATACCATTTCCAAATACATCCACAAGGACATTTTTGTAACTTTCTTGAACATGCACATTTTTTCAGCAATGCCAGACTTTACAGCAGACTCCATAATAAGCTCAGTTTTATCTACAACAATGAAGCTGCTCCATGATTCTGCAATTTAAATTAGCATCAAGTGTGATGAGTTAGTAGCCATGGTCAAATGCAAAAAGAAATAACAGAATTTTCCAAGAAAATGAATTAACAAAGTTTGCAATAAAAAAGAAAAAAAGGGGCAAAACTGAAACAGTATCAAACAAGAAAACAATATATGCAAAGCAAATTTACATGTAAGAAAGCAAAAAGTTTACAAACTACAAATTGGCATCTGTGTAGATGCCAATTTGTAGTTTGTAAAAGCAAGCATTGACAAATGAACTATATTCTGTTTACAGACAAGGCAGATCTGCATTATATTGCAGTTTTTTGTGTATATGTTTACTAGTGAGCTAGCCCAAATGACTTGACTCGCTTTATAGTCCACCAATAGAAGGTTAACCAATCAGAAGATGTAGAATATTCAATCCGTCGTGTATAAAGGTGGCCATTTTGTTTACTCTATCCGAATGTCCAGTGCCAACTTGTCAGTTAAAGAGGAACAGAAGCAAGAACTACGCTCTGCTACTTTACCAGGATATCCACTGCTAACCTGAACTACGCTTCCCTACTGTCTTCGAAATATTCACTGCTAACCGTCATCATGAACAACAGATTATTCAAGTCAAATTGGTAAATGCTGCCATAATCCTAATCTTCAGGTCATCTTTGGTGTTACAAGGAATTTTGTTGGTCTCTCACTCAACTGTGCCCCACACATAATAATCTTATGATCTTAATCTTTTCTGATTAAGCAATAACGTAAGGTAGACAGACTGGATAAATTTTATTAAAAAGTAAAAGTGGTTATGTGCTTTAGCTTAATTTTGATACATGAATCCACAAAAAATTCATGTAATTAGATTTATTTTCAAAATGTAATCAGTTTCCTTTATTTTCTTATTGTACAGAGTAGGTTATATTTCAGAAGTTAAATTGTAAGTTACATTTAAAGAAAAAAAAAGAAAAAAATGTTAATGGCTAAACTTTAGAATTCTCAAGCTTTTACAAACATGCATTGTCTTTTATTTTATATATATATATATATATATATATATATATATATATACACACACACACATTTCATTAAAGATGACAGACAAGGTACTATGATTAAGCTTTTTACTTCATTTTTCTTCTGTTCAAACCAGCGTTTTCTTTTCTGAATACAGTGTGTAGAAACTGTCCAAATGTTCTGTAATTACAAGCACTTTCGACTATACTTTTAGCCATTATCAAGGATTTTTGCTTTTTAACTGGATATAGGGGTTGTGTGTACATATATAGAGTTATAGTAATGTTTTATTTTCCAAACACAGGAATACAAGCTCTGTACCACTTAAACCTTAGCATTAATGAACACAGACAAATAATT
>CAWVQA010000605.1:0-67164 GCA_963932145.1 Acanthosepion lycidas | reverse complement strand
CACTCCTTTACCCCGTCGATGTCGGACGGTGCCTGGCTCCACTCGCGTGACCTCTTTTCGCCTACTACTTATCGCTTCTCGGCCTTTTGGCTAAGATCAAAGTGTAGTATCTGTTCTTATCAGCTTTATTGGATTACTTCGATTTTTCGCTTGGAATACGTTACTCGGATTACAATTGCATTTATTGGATTATTTACCACTTTTGGACTGCGTTTGACACAAGTTCAGTATAAAAAAAAGAAAAAAAAAAAAAAAAAAAAAAATTCATCTCAAGAAAACGAACTCAGAGAATTCGACAGTTTTTTGATTTTCGCCACAGTTTTTGGACGAACATACAGCTCATTTAACCGATAAGTTTTTCCTTTTTTATTCTTTATTTTAAAAAAAAAAAAAAAAAAAAAAAAAAAAAACACTTTATTTTTCTGTTTTTCTCTTAATTTTTGGTTTTCTTATTCTTTTTTGGCTGCACGCCGTTTTTGTTTCTTTCTCGTTTTTACACCCGTCCCGTACTTTTATTTACCTTTTTCGTCTTTGTTTAAACTATTATTATTGTCTTTGGTTTGCTCCCTTCGTTTTTTAATTTATTTTTATTTTGTTCGTAAATATAATTTATCCTTGGTTTGTATACTTAAAAAGACGTAAAGAGAGAACTTTATTAGTTAGACTGTGGTGGTTGTTTCCACCATGGTCGATAAAAACAACGCTGTTCCTGAGACACCGGTTGCTGAGCCGGTGTCGCCTGCTAAAACGGCCTGGTCAGAAAATAGGCCGCGCCAAAAGGATGGCATATATTATGCCAACCAAAGAAAAAAATTTGCGGAAACATTCAACGGCAATGAGTTCCTTACAATTAAGGAAGCCTTGAATGCAGTAGAGACGCGCACAATTTCCTTGCTGACGTCAGATGTTAAGAGCCGGAAGTTAATTGGAGTCAGCAGGGAAAATATGGAAGAGGCTCTAAAGGCCTTGCAAATCAACCCCAAAATTCTAGCGAGAAGGACTAATGCCTTATGGGACATCCTTCTCCCGACAGACGAACAAGCAAAGGAGTTGGCAGGGCGAACTTTAAGTACGAAAACATTAAGGCTTCAAACGGAGTATATGGGCACCCGCAGGACAAAAGTTACCGTCCATGGGGTGCCCGTTGACATCTCGGAGGACCGGATGGGGGCCTTTTTCACCCAATTTGGTGAGGTGAACGAAGTAAAGGCCCTCAGAAGTAAATCCGGAATCGAAACAGGGGATATGGAGGTGCAGATAACCCTGGACAGAACAGCGTTCAGGAACGTCCCCAACACTTTGATCTGCCGTGACAGGAGGATGCTGGTTGTGGTGGAGGGCAGAAAGCCTTGGTGTTGGTCGTGTGGGGTGTCAGGACACATGGCGAAAGAGTGCCCTAGCAAAAAGGGCACACAAGCGGCACCACGACCGGCATCGTCGACAGCGAAAGCAGCAACCGTGGTAGCTGGTAGACCGGAAGAGGGGACGTCAAAAGCTGAAGGAGACTGGAAGGAGGTTAGTAGGGGCCGAAAGTCTTCCAAAGTTTCGTCTCCACCTCCCGCCAAAAAGATACCTCAGGAAGAGAGGCCGTCGCAGCCTGAAAAGCTGAAAAAGTTGCAGCCACTGAAGGAAGGGCAGCATCAGCCTATAAAACAGCAACAGCCCAAAAAATCACAGCAGCAGCAGCCGAAACAACAACAACAGCAGCAGGAGAAGCAACAACAACAACAACAGCAGCAAACGGAGATGGAGGTGGACAGAACACCTACACCCCGGGCTTCATCCCTGAAAAGGTGCAGGGAAGAAGAAGTGGACGAAAAGGATGAAGACGACCCACAACAAAGACATTCTGGCAATAGTAGGGCAGAGGAAGGCATGGCTAGATCCAGGTCGCTCTCTGTCCCTGCTTCACCAAGAAGATCGGTGGCTCCGACCAAATCTAGGAGCCACCCTCCCTCCCCATCTCGTGCTCCGCCCCCCTCTCCCTCCACTTCCTCCCTGGGCTCATCGGCCACCCCACCACACACATCTACCTCTTCCCCTCCCCACCCTTCCAGGGAGAAAAAGAAAAAGAAGATGTTCGCAGGCCCCGAATCCATTTGTAAGGTGGATAGGGAGGATTTCAAATGGGGCCTGTCCAATCAAAAGAAAGCCATCTTGGGAGGACTGTACAAGATGAACTCCGTAGATGGCAGAAGTATTGAAGACCCCCGAAACTTCCCACAGGCCCCGGGCGTGATAACATGCGTGAGGGAGAAGGGGGCTTACCTGAAAGTGTGGAGCCACATTTTCGAGGCTAGAGAAGCCTTCCCCGACATCAGGGTCGTCGAAACGGAAAACGACAATCTTAAAAAACTAAGGAACTTTTGTGCTGGGAGGGTCCCCGTTTTGCTCCATCCCTCCTTATATAGGGCGGTAAAACTAACTTACCCCACGGACGTCGGCGGGATTGTCCTGGACGGTCGCATGACGACCGAATTAGGAACGGGTAATCTAGGACAGGCCGTCGGGGTCCTTACCAGCGCAGATTTCCGCCCGGTATGTGAGTAGGCTTTTTGCTTTTCTCGTTTTTTCTTTGCAGGCCTAAACCATGTCTATCAAGATAGCGACGCTGAATGTGAATGGCTTGAGGGATCGGGGTAAGGCGGCCCGCCTGCTCCGGGACCTCTTGTCGTTCGACGTGGATGTAGCCGCGATCGAAGAGACCCACTTTGTTTGCAGTTCCGATGCGTGTGTGCTGTCTAACGACTTTGTCGTCTATTCAGCATATGGGGACCGAGCTGCCGGAGGAGTGTCTTTGCTGGTGAAGCGGACTCTAGATGCGAAGGTGGACCTTGTGCATACCGATGCCGAGGGACGGTTGATCGTGGCCGATATTGCCGTGAAAAGTGGTTCGTTTCGGGTCGTTGCGGTTTATGCGCCCAACGACCGGGAGGAGCGGGTTTCGTTTTTTCGGCGGTTGGAGCCTTTCCTGGTGGACTCGACGCGCTTAGCTCTAGTGGGGGACTGGAATGCCATCCTGGACCCCAAGTTAGATCGGGGGCGGGGCGCTAGCGGGGGAAGGGGCGATCGTAGCCTGGTCGATCTGATCGGCGACTTCGGTCTCGTCGATAGATACCGGGTCGATCACCCCGGGGGGAAAATGTGGACGTGGGCCCGTAGCTGGCCTTGTGACAAGGTGGTTAGCTACCTTGACAGAATGTTAGTGAGAAGGGCCGACATAGATCTGTTAGATTGTCCCACGTTCCACTGGGTAGGCTACACGGACCACAAACTCGTTTGTGCCCGTGTGGCGTTAGAACATAGGCCTAGAATGGCTGGCTACTGGAAGTTCAATCTGTCCTTACTGGACAGGCGGGACTTCCGGGAGCAGCTGACTAGCTTAGTGCAGCGGGAGCTAGTGGGGGCGGTTACCGGGAATAGGTGGTGGGACAGACTTAAATGTAGCATTAGGTCCTTCACCACTGACTTCAGCAAACGGCTCGCCCTAGATAGAGCTGATAAGGTGAGGACGCTTAAAGCTAGTCTTTCCCGGGCGGAGGCTGGGGGGGATCCCCTAGAGATAGCCGTAGCTAGGGAGGCCCTGGAGCGTTTGAATAGCGAGCGCTACATGGGCCAGGTAATTAGACATAGGTTAAGCAAGATGTCTTCCGAAGCCGTGAACATGGGCGCGGATCTGCGCCGGGAAGAGGTCCGTCGAGGTGGCGATCGTTACATTCGTGAAGTCAGAAACCCGGAGGGGCGCACCCTTCGGGCCACCGACGACATGTGCGAGGCGTTTCGGCGGCATTTCGAGAGCCGCTTTACCAGGGAGCCTGGTCTTCGTGAGGACGAGTTTCGCAGCTATTTGGCCGACTTTCCTCGGCTTTCGCCGACCGAAGCGGCTGGCTGCGAGGGAGAGATTACGGAGGGCGAGGTCTACGCGGCTTTGAAGAAGGTCGGCAGAGGCAAGTCGCCCGGTCTGGATGGTCTGCCCTATGAAGTGTACTTGAGGCTGTCGCACATCTTTGTCCCGATTTTGACGGTCGTGTTCAACAACTGGTTCCGGCAGGGGTCCCTCCCCGACCGGTTCTCCAGGGGCGTGATCACGCTGTTGAAAAAGGGCAAGGGTGTCGGGGGGAACCTAGACGACTACAGGCCCATAACTCTGCTAAACACAGAGTTAAAGATTTTGGCCAAGATCCTGCAGGAGCGCTTGCAGTCGGTTGCCGAGTCTCTGTTGGGTCCCGAGCAGACCTGTGCTGTGAGGGGTCGAACAATTCAGAGCAACCTGCACTTGATCCGCACGATCATAGAGGGAGTAAAAGACGACGAGAGAGCCGCGCTGATCAATTTGGATCAGTCCAAGGCATTTGACAGGGTCGACCATCGCTACCTGGCGGCTGTCCTGCAGGCCGCCGGATTCGCACCCGACTTCTGCCGCTGGATTAGCCTCCTGTATCGCTCCCCCAGCGCTGTGGTACAGGTGAACGGGAAGCTGTCGGGCGCCTTTGCGCTGTCTAGGTCGGTTCGTCAGGGTTGCCCGCTGTCGCCCCTACTTTACGCTTTGGCGTTGGAGCCTCTCCTTCGCCGGCTGAGGGACGGGGCGCGCAGTCCGGTCCTACGCGGAATCGCCGTTCCTGGCGGGGCTCGAGCCAGGGTTTCCGCGTACGCCGATGACGTGTCCGCCTTCGTGTCGTCTCGCAGCGGCATTAGGGCGGTGCTGAAGGCGCTGGCGCGGTACGAACAGGTGACGGGGGCCAAGATTAACCGCGACAAGTCGTCCGGCTTGCGGCTAGGTGCCTGGAAGGGGGTCGATCTTCCGGGGCCCTTCGGTTGGACGGACGGTCCTGTCCGCATTCTCGGAGTGTGGTTTGGGCCCGACCTCCAGCTGGAGAAGAATTGGTCTGAAGTACGAGCAAAGGTCGACGCTGCCGGTCAGACTTGGCGCCGACGGAGGTTGTCCGTGAAGGGCAGGGCGGAGGTGTGTGCTACATACATCTTCCCTCTGATCCTTTATCGATTGTCCGTACTTCCTCTCTGTGACGACCATAGGGTGCCGCTCGAGCGCTCGCTATCCTCCACTTTGTGGAGGGGACGCGGGAATCGGGTCCACAGAGATGTCTGTGCACAGCGTCCGTGTCATGGGGGCCTGGGAATGCCGCACTTGGTGAGCCACAAACGTGCCTCCAGGCTGGCTTTCCTGCGCCGCGCGTTGACCGGAGATTCGGTTATGGCGGGGATTGTTAGGGACGCGTTCCCTGGCCTTACCATCACTCCCCCCATCTCGCGGGTTGAGCGCCGTCGTAAACCCCGGGAGCAATCGGATTTCCTTCGCGAGTGTCGGTCGGCCTTGCTGGCCGTCCCTCGGTCCAGTGACCTTTCTCGGCCTAGGAAGGTCTTCTATCGTTTGTTCGTGGAGGGGTTCGCGAAGGATTCCCTGCGCGAGGATCTCGGCTTGTCGGAGGACGAGTTTCGCTCTTACTGGTCTTGGGCGCCAGCGGCGGATTACCTCAGTAACCCTGAGTTTTCGCTTACCTGGCGACTGGCTCGGAATCGGCTGCCTCTCAATGACATGGCCTTCATATGGGGCCTGGCGGATTTGCCGGACTGCGAACGGTGCGGCCTTGGCTTAGAGGAAACGGCTTCGCACGCCTTCTACCATTGCCCCCGGGTCCGCCCCTTATGGGACCATGTCGGCGAGCTGACGGCTCGTCTCGCTCCCGAAAAGCTCGTGCCCATTGATCGCGCATACGCGTGTGACAATGTGTCGCCCCCGTATTCCGGGGTGAAACGGATGGTGTTTCTCACGCTGCTGGCCACGGCCCGAATGGTGATATGGACGACGCGACAGGAGGAAGTCTTGCGGGGCACCCGTCTTTCTCATCAGGATCTCTTCCGATTCTTTGAGCATCAGCTCAAGATGAAGATCAGAACTGATAGGAAACGCTTGCATTCGACAGTCTTCAGCGAAAGGTGGGTGACTGAGGCGAGCTTGGTTCGCGTGAACGGGGCTAGCCTTGATTTTCTCTTTTAGGTCAAGCCTACGTTACATCGGGGTGGTTTCCTGTGGAGCCCTCCCCTTGGTTAGGTTAGACAAGCCTTTGTGTACCTAGTTAATGTGAGTGAGTGCTGTTCCCGGCCTGTATCCCGGCTGCTCTTCAGTTATGATCCAGTCTGAGATTCCCGATCTCCCCAGTTTGTTTTTGACCCCCCCTTTTTATCTCGACTGGGTCAGCCTTATATTTTCCCATGCCCTTCTGATTTATTTTTTATCCTTTTCCCACTCCCTTAGCGAGGGAGCTGCTTGATTTTGTCCGAGGGGCAGAATACAGTGGCCTCTCTGTTTTGAGGGTAGGACGGGTCCTACTAACATCAGTTATGTTTGATTTTCATTGTGTTAATGTATATATTTCAGTTCGTTATTGGGTTCATCTCCCTCCCCTCTCATCTTTACATCGTAGAATTTTGTATATATATATCATTTTAGCATCATTAAATTTTTACGACACGGGGCGCGTTTTGTAGGTCCCCCTCGAGCGGATGCGGTATTATGGTGCATGGAGGATCGATTGGCGACGGACGAGTTCTTGTGGTGAATGGATACATTGTCAAAGTACGAATGGGTCGCGATTCGGATTAGCTAGGTATAAGATAGTTAGTGAAGACCAGCCTTCTACCCCTCCCCCTTCTTCGGCCTTGTGCCACAATTTTGTAATTTTTACAGAATAAATATCTATCGCTTCTCGGCCTTTTGGCTAAGATCAAAGTGTAGTATCTGTTCTTATCAGCTTAATATCTGATACGTCCCCGAAGTGGGACTTCGATATTAAACTGATTTTTGGAACACGGCGAAGTGTCAGGGGCTTGCTCCGCCTTTGCCACGGGTTGGCCTGGTATTGCAGTGCCTCCAGGAGTCAGCCCAGTCTCCCTACTATAGCGGAGACAAATAAAAACGAATCCAAAAATAGACCTCCTTCTCACTCTCAGCAGTTTACAGGGAAACCGCGTCCCGGTTCCACGTAAATAAAGATTGCTCCCTTCGGGTTATATTGTCTACTCTTTTCATTTTATTTTTTTTTTTCTCTCTGCTGTTGTTCATCATCATACTGATATTGCAGTACCCCCCTGGCAGAGGAGGAGGAGCACAACTATCTGAGCCTCCAGAACAGAACACGTGTACTTGCTTCTTTCCCCCGCTCGCTGTAGGACTTTCACAGCCTGATGCGGTGGTGTTCCTCCACTGCTGTATGGTGAGTAAATGTCGCTTCCGTTTGAGGTGCCATCTCTTCACTGATATCCTGCAAGTGGGTCAGCAATGATGAGCAGCATTTTCCTTTGCGGCCACGCGAGGACTCTTTTTTTTTTTTTTTTTTTTTTTTTTTTTTTTTCCTCTAAATTAACGGAAACATTTTCCCACCCTCCTCGCGTAACGCTCGTTTTTTTTTTTTTTTTTCTTCGTGGTCATTGCCATAGCAATGGTCAGATGCCCGGAGTGATTCTCCCCTCTATTTGCAGGTCTCTGAGGCGTCCAGGAGGCGAGTACTCTCCGCAGCGGTGGAGGTGGAGAAGCATATGGACTGTTGTACCGTGGTGTTGCCAGCACAGACGTAAGTAGCCTCTCTCGGCTGCGCCCACCAGCATTGCTCGCGGCTGGCCATTGTATCTCTACCCAGCCACCCCCCCAAAAAAAGAACTCTTTGTGACGCGCCCGCTCGCCTAGCCTGGCGTGCTACCGCCGGTGGCGCCCAGCAGCTCGGCGAGATGCCGCTGGATTGCCTCTTCTCGCTATACGCGAGCACTGAGTGCCCCTTTGCGAGGTAAACTGCTGCCAGCATTTTGGTGACCGGCAGCTCGGCCACTCCTTTACCCCGTCGATGTCGGACGGTGCCTGGCTCCACTCGCGTGACCTCTTTTCGCCTACTACTTATCGCTTCTCGGCCTTTTGGCTAAGATCAAAGTGTAGTATCTGTTCTTATCAGCTTAATATCTGATACGTCCCCGAAGTGGGACTTCGATATTAAACTGATTTTTGGAACACGGCGAAGTGTCAGGGGCTTGCTCCGCCTTTGCCACGGGTTGGCCTGGTATTGCAGTGCCTCCAGGAGTCAGCCCAGTCTCCCTACTATAGCGGAGACAAATAAAAACGAATCCAAAAATAGACCTCCTTCTCACTCTCAGCAGTTTACAGGGAAACCGCGTCCCGGTTCCACGTAAATAAAGATTGCTCCCTTCGGGTTATATTGTCTACTCTTTTCATTTTATTTTTTTTTTTCTCTCTGCTGTTGTTCATCATCATACTGATATTGCAGTACCCCCCTGGCAGAGGAGGAGGAGCACAACTATCTGAGCCTCCAGAACAGAACACGTGTACTTGCTTCTTTCCCCCGCTCGCTGTAGGACTTTCACAGCCTGATGCGGTGGTGTTCCTCCACTGCTGTATGGTGAGTAAATGTCGCTTCCGTTTGAGGTGCCATCTCTTCACTGATATCCTGCAAGTGGGTCAGCAATGATGAGCAGCATTTTCCTTTGCGGCCACGCGAGGACTCTTTTTTTTTTTTTTTTTTTTTTTTTTTTTTTTCCTCTAAATTAACGGAAACATTTTCCCACCCTCCTCGCGTAACGCTCGTTTTTTTTTTTTTTTTTCTTCGTGGTCATTGCCATAGCAATGGTCAGATGCCCGGAGTGATTCTCCCCTCTATTTGCAGGTCTCTGAGGCGTCCAGGAGGCGAGTACTCTCCGCAGCGGTGGAGGTGGAGAAGCATATGGACTGTTGTACCGTGGTGTTGCCAGCACAGACGTAAGTAGCCTCTCTCGGCTGCGCCCACCAGCATTGCTCGCGGCTGGCCATTGTATCTCTACCCAGCCACCCCCCCAAAAAAAGAACTCTTTGTGACGCGCCCGCTCGCCTAGCCTGGCGTGCTACCGCCGGTGGCGCCCAGCAGCTCGGCGAGATGCCGCTGGATTGCCTCTTCTCGCTATACGCGAGCACTGAGTGCCCCTTTGCGAGGTAAACTGCTGCCAGCATTTTGGTGACCGGCAGCTCGGCCACTCCTTTACCCCGTCGATGTCGGACGGTGCCTGGCTCCACTCGCGTGACCTCTTTTCGCCTACTACTTATCGCTTCTCGGCCTTTTGGCTAAGATCAAAGTGTAGTATCTGTTCTTATCAGCTTTATTACATCGTTGGACCTATTCGCTTTTCTTCTGGCTTTTTTCACATCGGATTACTTACCTGGATTACTGTTTCTATTGGACAAGCATTGGAATACTTACCAACAAAAAAACGAGGCATATATTTAAAAAAAAAAAAAAAAAAAAAAAAAAAAAAAAAAAAAAATCAGCCTATCGACAGAAAATCAACGGCAGGACTGTGTTAACATTTCGACCAGAGTTCTTGGACGACTTTAATTAATACGATAAGTTTTTCCTTTTATTATTTTTTATTTTGAAAAACACTTTAATTTTCAGTTTTTGTCTTATTTTTTCTCTTATTTTTTCCTTTTCTTTGTTTGACTGCACGGCGTTTTTGTTTCTTTCTCGTTTTCACACCCCTCCCGTATTTTTATTTACCGTTTTCGTCTTTGTTTAAATTATTATTATTCTCTTTGGTTTGCTCCTTTCGTTTTGCATTTAATTTTATTTTGTTCGTAAATATATTTTATCCTTGGTTTGTACCCCGAAAAATACTTAAAAGAGAAAGCTATTACGTTAGACTGTGGTGGGTGTTCCACCATGGTCGACAAAAACATGGACGTCAAAAACATGGACGTCAAAAACAACGAGGTTCCTGAGACACCGGTTACAGAGCCGGTGTCACCTGCTAAAACGGCCTGGCTGGAAAATAGGCCGCTGCAAAAGGATGGCAGATTTTATGCCAGCCAAAGGAGCAAATACGAAGAGACTTTCAAAGGCAATGAGTTCCTTACAATTAAGGAAGCTCTGAATGCGGTGGAACCGCGCACAATTTCCCTGCTGACGTCAGACGTTAAAACTCGGAAATTAATTGGCGTCAGCAGGGAAAGTATGGAAGAGGCGCTAAAGTCCCTGCACATCAATCCCAAAGTCTTGGCGAGAAGGACTAATGCGCTATGGGACATCCTTCTCCAGACAGAAGTCCAAGCCAAGGAGTTGGCAGGGAAAACTTTGTGCACCAAGATGCTGAGGCTTCAGACGGAGTACATGGGCACCCGTAGGACAAAAGTTACCGTCCATGGGGTGCCCGTGGATATCTCAGAGGACCGGATGGGGGCCTTCTTCACCAAATATGGGGAAGTGAATGAAGTGAGGGCCCTCAGCAGTAAATCCGGAATTGAAACAGGGGACATGGAGGTCCAGATAACCCTGGACAGAACAGCTTTCAGGGACGTCCCCAACACGTTGATCTGCCGTGACAGGAGGATGCTGGTGGTGGTGGAGGGCAGAAAGCCTTGGTGTTGGTCATGTGGGGTGTCGGGACACATGGCGAAAGAGTGCCCTAGTAAAAAAGGCACTCAAGCTGCACCACGGCCGACGTCGTCAACTGCTAAGACAGCAACAGTGACAGATGAGGGGACGTCAAAAACTGACGGAGGCTGGAAGGAGGTGACTAGAGGGCGAAAGTCTTCCAAGGTTTCGTCTCCAACCCCCCAAAAAGAGATGGCACAGGAAGAGAGGCCGTCGCAGCCGGAAAGGGTTGAAAAGTCGCAGCCACTGAGTGAGGGGCAGCAGCAGCCTCAAAAACAGCAACAGCAGCAGCCTAAAAAACCACAGCAGCCGAAACAACAACAACAGCAGCAGCCTAAAAAGCAACAACAACAGCAGCAGCCTAAAAAGCAGCAGCAGCCGAAACAACAACAGCAGCAGCAGCAACAACAGCAGGAGCAGCAACAACAACAACAGGAAACGGAGATGGAGGTGGACAGAACACCTCCACCTCGGTCTTCATCCCTGAAAAGGTGCAGGGAAGAAGACGATGAAAAGGACGAAGACGAGCCACAACAAAGACATTCTGGCAGTAGTAGGGCAGAGGAAGGCATGGCTAGAGCCAGGTCGCTCTCTGTCCCTGCTTCACCAAGAAGATCGGTGGCTCCGACCAAATCTAGGAGCCACCCTCCCTCCCCATCTCGTGCTCCGCCCCCCTCTCCCTCCACTTCCTCCCTGGGCTCATCGGCCACCCCACCACACACATCTACCTCTTCCCCTCCCCACCCTTCCAGGGAGAAAAAGAAAAAGAAGAAGATGTTCGCAGGCCCCGAATCCATTTGTAAGGTGGATAGGGAGGATTTCAAATGGGGCCTGTCCAATCAAAAGAAAGCCATCTTGGGAGGACTGTACAAGATGAACTCCGTAGATGGGAAAAGTATAGAAGACCCCCGTAACTTCCCACAGGCCCCGGGCGTGATAACATGCGTGAGGGAGAAGGGGGCTTACCTGAAAGTATGGAGCCACATTTTCGAGGCTAGAGAAGCCTTCCCCGACATCAGGGTCGTGGAAACGGAAAACGACAATTTAAAAAAACTAAGGAACTTTTGTGCTGGGAGGGTCCCCGTGTTGCTCCATCCCTCCTTATATAGGGCGGTAAAACTAACTTACCCCACGGACGTCGGCGGGATTGTCCTGGACGGTCGCATGACGACCGAATTAGGAACGGGTAATCTAGGACAGGCCGTCGGGGTCCTTACCAGCGCAGATTTCCGCCCGGTATGTGAGTAGGCTTTTTGCTTTTCTCGTTTTTTCTTTGCAGGCCTAAACCATGTCTATCAAGATAGCGACGCTGAATGTGAATGGCTTGAGGGATCGGGGTAAGGCGGCCCGCCTGCTCCGGGACCTCTTGTCGTTCGACGTGGATGTAGCCGCGATCGAAGAGACCCACTTTGTTTGCAGTTCCGATGCGTGTGTGCTGTCTAACGACTTTGTCGTCTATTCAGCATATGGGGACCGAGCTGCCGGAGGAGTGTCTTTGCTGGTGAAGCGGACTCTAGATGCGAAGGTGGACCTTGTGCATACCGATGCCGAGGGACGGTTGATCGTGGCCGATATTGCCGTGAAAAGTGGTTCGTTTCGGGTCGTTGCGGTTTATGCGCCCAACGACCGGGGGGAGCGGGTTTCGTTTTTTCGGCGGTTGGAGCCTTTCCTGGTGGATTCGACGCGCTTAGCTCTAGTGGGGGACTGGAATGCCATCCTGGACCCCAAGTTAGATCGGGGGCGGGGCGCTAGCGGTGGAAGCGGCGATCGTAGCCTGGTCGATCTGATCGGCGACTTCGGTCTCGTCGATAGATACCGGGTCGATCACCCCGGGGGGAAAATGTGGACGTGGGCCCGTAGCTGGCCTTGTGACAAGGTGGTTAGCTACCTTGACAGAATGTTAGTGAGAAGGGCCGACATAGATCTGTTAGATTGTCCCACGTTCCACTGGGTAGGCTACACGGACCACAAACTCGTTTGTGCCCGTGTGGCGTTAGAACATAGGCCTAGAATGGCTGGCTACTGGAAGTTCAATCTGTCCTTACTGGACAGGCGGGACTTCCGGGAGCAGCTGACTAGCTTAGTGCAGCGGGAGCTAGTGGGGGCGGTTACCGGGAATAGGTGGTGGGACAGACTTAAATGTAGCATTAGGTCCTTCACCACTGACTTCAGCAAACGGCTCGCCCTAGATAGAGCTGATAAGGTGAGGACGCTTAAAGCTAGTCTTTCCCGGGCGGAGGCTGGGGGGGATCCCCTAGAGATAGCCGTAGCTAGGGAGGCCCTGGAGCGTTTGAATAGCGAGCGCTACATGGGCCAGGTAATTAGACATAGGTTAAGCAAGATGTCTTCCGAAGCCGTGAACATGGGCGCGGATCTGCGCCGGGAAGAGGTTCGTCGAGGTGGCGATCGTTACATTCGTGAAGTCAGAAACCCGGAGGGGCGCACCCTTCGGGCCACCGACGACATGTGCGAGGCGTTTCGGCGGCATTTCGAGAGCCGCTTTACCAGGGAGCCTGGTCTTCGTGAGGACGAGTTTCGCAGCTATTTGGCCGACTTTCCTCGGCTTTCGCCGACCGAAGCGGCTGGCTGCGAGGGAGAGATTACGGAGGGCGAGGTCTACGCGGCTTTGAAGAAGGTCGGCAGAGGCAAGTCGCCCGGTCTGGATGGTCTGCCCTATGAAGTGTACTTGAGGCTGTCGCACATCTTTGTCCCGATTTTGACGGTCGTGTTCAACAACTGGTTCCGGCAGGGGTCCCTCCCCGACCGGTTCTCCAGGGGCGTGATCACGCTGTTGAAAAAGGGCAAGGGTGTCGGGGGGAACCTAGACGACTACAGGCCCATAACTCTGCTAAACACAGAGTTAAAGATTTTGGCCAAGATCCTGCAGGAGCGCTTGCAGTCGGTTGCCGAGTCTCTGTTGGGTCCCGAGCAGACCTGTGCTGTGAGGGGTCGAACAATTCAGAGCAACCTGCACTTGATCCGCACGATCATAGAGGGAGTAAAAGACGACGAGAGAGCCGCGCTGATCAATTTGGATCAGTCCAAGGCATTTGACAGGGTTGACCATCGCTACCTGGCGGCTGTCCTGCAGGCCGCCGGATTCGCACCCGACTTCTGCCGCTGGATTAGCCTCCTGTATCGCTCCCCCAGCGCTGTGGTACAGGTGAACGGGAAGCTGTCGGGCGCCTTTGCGCTGTCTAGGTCGGTTCGTCAGGGTTGCCCGCTGTCGCCCCTACTTTACGCTTTGGCGTTGGAGCCTCTCCTTCGCCGGCTGAGGGACGGGGCGCGCAGTCCGGTCCTACGCGGAATCGCCGTTCCTGGCGGGGCTCGAGCCAGGGTTTCCGCGTACGCCGATGACGTGTCCGCCTTTGTGTCGTCTCGCAGCGGCATTAGGGCGGTGCTGAAGGCGCTGGCGCGGTACGAACAGGTGACGGGGGCCAAGATTAACCGCGACAAGTCGTCCGGCTTGCGGCTAGGTGCCTGGAAGGGGGTCGATCTTCCGGGGCCCTTCGGTTGGACGGACGGTCCTGTCCGCATTCTCGGAGTGTGGTTTGGGCCCGACCTCCAGCTGGAGAAGAATTGGTCTGAAGTACGAGCAAAGGTCGACGCTGCCGGTCAGACTTGGCGCCGACGGAGGTTGTCCGTGAAGGGCAGGGCGGAGGTGTGTGCTACATACATCTTCCCTCTGATCCTTTATCGATTGTCCGTACTTCCTCTCTGTGACGACCATAGGGTGCCGCTCGAGCGCTCGCTATCCTCCACTTTGTGGAGGGGACGCGGGAATCGGGTCCACAGAGATGTCTGTGCACAGCGTCCGTGTCATGGGGGCCTGGGAATGCCGCACTTGGTGAGCCACAAACGTGCCTCCAGGCTGGCTTTCCTACGCCGCGCGTTGACCGGAGATTCGGTTATGGCGGGGATTGTTAGGGACGCGTTCCCTTGCCTTACCATCACTCCCCCCATCTCGCGGGTTGAGCGCCGTCGTAAACCCCGGGAGCAATCGGATTTCCTTCGCGAGTGTCGGTCGGCCTTGCTGGCCGTCCCTCGGTCCAGTGACCTTTCTCGGCCTAGGAAGGTCTTCTATCGTTTGTTCGTGGAGGGGTTCGCGAAGGATTCCCTGCGCGAGGATCTCGGCTTGTCGGAGGACGAGTTTCGCTCTTACTGGTCTTGGGCGCCAGCGGCGGATTACCTCAGTAACCCTGAGTTTTCGCTTACCTGGCGACTGGCTCGGAATCGGCTGCCTCTCAATGACATGGCCTTCATATGGGGCCTGGCGGATTTGCCGGACTGCGAACGGTGCGGCCTTGGCTTAGAGGAAACGGCTTCGCACGCCTTCTACCATTGCCCCCGGGTCCGCCCCTTATGGGACCATGTCGGCGAGCTGACGGCTCGTCTCGCTCCCGAAAAGCTCGTGCCCATTGATCGCGCATACGCGTGTGACAATGTGTCGCCCCCGTATTCCGGGGTGAAACGGATGGTGTTTCTCACGCTGCTGGCCACGGCCCGAATGGTGATATGGACGACGCGACAGGAGGAAGTCTTGCGGGGCACCCGTCTTTCTCATCAGGATCTCTTCCGATTCTTTGAGCATCAGCTCAAGATGAAGATCAGAACTGATAGGAAACGCTTGCATTCGACAGTCTTCAGCGAAAGGTGGGTGACTGAGGCGAGCTTGGTTCGCGTGAACGGGGCTAGCCTTGATTTTCTCTTTTAGGTCAAGCCTACGTTACATCGGGGTGGTTTCCTGTGGAGCCCTCCCCTTGGTTAGGTTAGACAAGCCTTTGTGTACCTAGTTAATGTGAGTGAGTGCTGTTCCCGGCCTGTATCCCGGCTGCTCTTCAGTTATGATCCAGTCTGAGATTCCCGATCTCCCCAGTTTGTTTTTGACCCCCACTTTTTATCTCGACTGGGTCAGCCTTATATTTTCCCATGCCCTTCTGATTTATTTTTTATCCTTTTCCCACTCCCTTAGCGAGGGAGCTGCTTGATTTTGTCCGAGGGGCAGAATACAGTGGCCTCTCTGTTTTGAGGGTAGGACGGGTCCTACTAACATCAGTTATGTTTGATTTTAATTGTGTTAATGTATATATTTCAGTTCGTTATTGGGTTCATCTCCCTCCCCTCTCATATTTACATCGTAGAATTTTGTATATATATATCATTTTAGCATCATTAAATTTTTACGACACGGGGCGCGTTTTGTAGGTCCCCCTCGAGCGGATGCGGTATTATGGTGCATGGAGGATCGATTGGCGACGGACGAGTTCTTGTGGTGAATGGATACATTGTCAAAGTACGAATGGGTCGCGATTCGGATTAGCTAGGTATAAGATAGTTAGTGAAGACCAGCCTTCCACCCCTCCCCCTTCTTCGGCCTTGTGCCACAATTTTGTAATTTTTACAGAATAAATATCTATCGCTTCTCGGCCTTTTGGCTAAGATCAAAGTGTAGTATCTGTTCTTATCAGCTTAATATCTGATACGTCCCCGAAGTGGGACTTCGATATTAAACTGATTTTTGGAACACGGCGAAGTGTCAGGGGCTTGCTCCGCCTTTGCCACGGGTTGGCCTGGTATTGCAGTGCCTCCAGGAGTCAGCCCAGTCTCCCTACTATAGCGGAGACAAATAAAAACGAATCCAAAAATAGACCTCCTTCTCACTCTCAGCAGTTTACAGGGAAACCGCGTCCCGGTTCCACGTAAATAAAGATTGCTCCCTTCGGGTTATATTGTCTACTCTTTTCATTTTATTTTTTTTTTTCTCTCTGCTGTTGTTCATCATCATACTGATATTGCAGTACCCCCCTGGCAGAGGAGGAGGAGCACAACTATCTGAGCCTCCAGAACAGAACACGTGTACTTGCTTCTTTCCCCCGCTCGCTGTAGGACTTTCACAGCCTGATGCGGTGGTGTTCCTCCACTGCTGTATGGTGAGTAAATGTCGCTTCCGTTTGAGGTGCCATCTCTTCACTGATATCCTGCAAGTGGGTCAGCAATGATGAGCAGCATTTTCCTTTGCGGCCACGCGAGGACTCTTTTTTTTTTTTTTTTTTTTTTTTTTTTTTTTTCCTCTAAATTAACGGAAACATTTTCCCACCCTCCTCGCGTAACGCTCGTTTTTTTTTTTTTTTTTCTTCGTGGTCATTGCCATAGCAATGGTCAGATGCCCGGAGTGATTCTCCCCTCTATTTGCAGGTCTCTGAGGCGTCCAGGAGGCGAGTACTCTCCGCAGCGGTGGAGGTGGAGAAGCATATGGACTGTTGTACCGTGGTGTTGCCAGCACAGACGTAAGTAGCCTCTCTCGGCTGCGCCCACCAGCATTGCTCGCGGCTGGCCATTGTATCTCTACCCAGCCACCCCCCCAAAAAAAGAACTCTTTGTGACGCGCCCGCTCGCCTAGCCTGGCGTGCTACCGCCGGTGGCGCCCAGCAGCTCGGCGAGATGCCGCTGGATTGCCTCTTCTCGCTATACGCGAGCACTGAGTGCCCCTTTGCGAGGTAAACTGCTGCCAGCATTTTGGTGACCGGCAGCTCGGCCACTCCTTTACCCCGTCGATGTCGGACGGTGCCTGGCTCCACTCGCGTGACCTCTTTTCGCCTACTACTTATCGCTTCTCGGCCTTTTGGCTAAGATCAAAGTGTAGTATCTGTTCTTATCAGCTTAATATCTGATACGTCCCCGAAGTGGGACTTCGATATTAAACTGATTTTTGGAACACGGCGAAGTGTCAGGGGCTTGCTCCGCCTTTGCCACGGGTTGGCCTGGTATTGCAGTGCCTCCAGGAGTCAGCCCAGTCTCCCTACTATAGCGGAGACAAATAAAAACGAATCCAAAAATAGACCTCCTTCTCACTCTCAGCAGTTTACAGGGAAACCGCGTCCCGGTTCCACGTAAATAAAGATTGCTCCCTTCGGGTTATATTGTCTACTCTTTTCATTTTATTTTTTTTTTTCTCTCTGCTGTTGTTCATCATCATACTGATATTGCAGTACCCCCCTGGCAGAGGAGGAGGAGCACAACTATCTGAGCCTCCAGAACAGAACACGTGTACTTGCTTCTTTCCCCCGCTCGCTGTAGGACTTTCACAGCCTGATGCGGTGGTGTTCCTCCACTGCTGTATGGTGAGTAAATGTCGCTTCCGTTTGAGGTGCCATCTCTTCACTGATATCCTGCAAGTGGGTCAGCAATGATGAGCAGCATTTTCCTTTGCGGCCACGCGAGGACTCTTTTTTTTTTTTTTTTTTTTTTTTTTTTTTTTTCCTCTAAATTAACGGAAACATTTTCCCACCCTCCTCGCGTAACGCTCGTTTTTTTTTTTTTTTTTCTTCGTGGTCATTGCCATAGCAATGGTCAGATGCCCGGAGTGATTCTCCCCTCTATTTGCAGGTCTCTGAGGCGTCCAGGAGGCGAGTACTCTCCGCAGCGGTGGAGGTGGAGAAGCATATGGACTGTTGTACCGTGGTGTTGCCAGCACAGACGTAAGTAGCCTCTCTCGGCTGCGCCCACCAGCATTGCTCGCGGCTGGCCATTGTATCTCTACCCAGCCACCCCCCCAAAAAAAGAACTCTTTGTGACGCGCCCGCTCGCCTAGCCTGGCGTGCTACCGCCGGTGGCGCCCAGCAGCTCGGCGAGATGCCGCTGGATTGCCTCTTCTCGCTATACGCGAGCACTGAGTGCCCCTTTGCGAGGTAAACTGCTGCCAGCATTTTGGTGACCGGCAGCTCGGCCACTCCTTTACCCCGTCGATGTCGGACGGTGCCTGGCTCCACTCGCGTGACCTCTTTTCGCCTACTACTTATCGCTTCTCGGCCTTTTGGCTAAGATCAAAGTGTAGTATCTGTTCTTATCAGCTTAATATCTGATACGTCCCCGAAGTGGGACTTCGATATTAAACTGATTTTTGGAACACGGCGAAGTGTCAGGGGCTTGCTCCGCCTTTGCCACGGGTTGGCCTGGTATTGCAGTGCCTCCAGGAGTCAGCCCAGTCTCCCTACTATAGCGGAGACAAATAAAAACGAATCCAAAAATAGACCTCCTTCTCACTCTCAGCAGTTTACAGGGAAACCGCGTCCCGGTTCCACGTAAATAAAGATTGCTCCCTTCGGGTTATATTGTCTACTCTTTTCATTTTATTTTTTTTTTTCTCTCTGCTGTTGTTCATCATCATACTGATATTGCAGTACCCCCCTGGCAGAGGAGGAGGAGCACAACTATCTGAGCCTCCAGAACAGAACACGTGTACTTGCTTCTTTCCCCCGCTCGCTGTAGGACTTTCACAGCCTGATGCGGTGGTGTTCCTCCACTGCTGTATGGTGAGTAAATGTCGCTTCCGTTTGAGGTGCCATCTCTTCACTGATATCCTGCAAGTGGGTCAGCAATGATGAGCAGCATTTTCCTTTGCGGCCACGCGAGGACTCTTTTTTTTTTTTTTTTTTTTTTTTTTTTTTTTTCCTCTAAATTAACGGAAACATTTTCCCACCCTCCTCGCGTAACGCTCGTTTTTTTTTTTTTTTTTCTTCGTGGTCATTGCCATAGCAATGGTCAGATGCCCGGAGTGATTCTCCCCTCTATTTGCAGGTCTCTGAGGCGTCCAGGAGGCGAGTACTCTCCGCAGCGGTGGAGGTGGAGAAGCATATGGACTGTTGTACCGTGGTGTTGCCAGCACAGACGTAAGTAGCCTCTCTCGGCTGCGCCCACCAGCATTGCTCGCGGCTGGCCATTGTATCTCTACCCAGCCACCCCCCCAAAAAAAGAACTCTTTGTGACGCGCCCGCTCGCCTAGCCTGGCGTGCTACCGCCGGTGGCGCCCAGCAGCTCGGCGAGATGCCGCTGGATTGCCTCTTCTCGCTATACGCGAGCACTGAGTGCCCCTTTGCGAGGTAAACTGCTGCCAGCATTTTGGTGACCGGCAGCTCGGCCACTCCTTTACCCCGTCGATGTCGGACGGTGCCTGGCTCCACTCGCGTGACCTCTTTTCGCCTACTACTTATCGCTTCTCGGCCTTTTGGCTAAGATCAAAGTGTAGTATCTGTTCTTATCAGCTTAATATCTGATACGTCCCCGAAGTGGGACTTCGATATTAAACTGATTTTTGGAACACGGCGAAGTGTCAGGGGCTTGCTCCGCCTTTGCCACGGGTTGGCCTGGTATTGCAGTGCCTCCAGGAGTCAGCCCAGTCTCCCTACTATAGCGGAGACAAATAAAAACGAATCCAAAAATAGACCTCCTTCTCACTCTCAGCAGTTTACAGGGAAACCGCGTCCCGGTTCCACGTAAATAAAGATTGCTCCCTTCGGGTTATATTGTCTACTCTTTTCATTTTATTTTTTTTTTTCTCTCTGCTGTTGTTCATCATCATACTGATATTGCAGTACCCCCCTGGCAGAGGAGGAGGAGCACAACTATCTGAGCCTCCAGAACAGAACACGTGTACTTGCTTCTTTCCCCCGCTCGCTGTAGGACTTTCACAGCCTGATGCGGTGGTGTTCCTCCACTGCTGTATGGTGAGTAAATGTCGCTTCCGTTTGAGGTGCCATCTCTTCACTGATATCCTGCAAGTGGGTCAGCAATGATGAGCAGCATTTTCCTTTGCGGCCACGCGAGGACTCTTTTTTTTTTTTTTTTTTTTTTTTTTTTTTTTCCTCTAAATTAACGGAAACATTTTCCCACCCTCCTCGCGTAACGCTCGTTTTTTTTTTTTTTTTTCTTCGTGGTCATTGCCATAGCAATGGTCAGATGCCCGGAGTGATTCTCCCCTCTATTTGCAGGTCTCTGAGGCGTCCAGGAGGCGAGTACTCTCCGCAGCGGTGGAGGTGGAGAAGCATATGGACTGTTGTACCGTGGTGTTGCCAGCACAGACGTAAGTAGCCTCTCTCGGCTGCGCCCACCAGCATTGCTCGCGGCTGGCCATTGTATCTCTACCCAGCCACCCCCCCAAAAAAAGAACTCTTTGTGACGCGCCCGCTCGCCTAGCCTGGCGTGCTACCGCCGGTGGCGCCCAGCAGCTCGGCGAGATGCCGCTGGATTGCCTCTTCTCGCTATACGCGAGCACTGAGTGCCCCTTTGCGAGGTAAACTGCTGCCAGCATTTTGGTGACCGGCAGCTCGGCCACTCCTTTACCCCGTCGATGTCGGACGGTGCCTGGCTCCACTCGCGTGACCTCTTTTCGCCTACTACTTATCGCTTCTCGGCCTTTTGGCTAAGATCAAAGTGTAGTATCTGTTCTTATCAGCTTAATATCTGATACGTCCCCGAAGTGGGACTTCGATATTAAACTGATTTTTGGAACACGGCGAAGTGTCAGGGGCTTGCTCCGCCTTTGCCACGGGTTGGCCTGGTATTGCAGTGCCTCCAGGAGTCAGCCCAGTCTCCCTACTATAGCGGAGACAAATAAAAACGAATCCAAAAATAGACCTCCTTCTCACTCTCAGCAGTTTACAGGGAAACCGCGTCCCGGTTCCACGTAAATAAAGATTGCTCCCTTCGGGTTATATTGTCTACTCTTTTCATTTTATTTTTTTTTTTCTCTCTGCTGTTGTTCATCATCATACTGATATTGCAGTACCCCCCTGGCAGAGGAGGAGGAGCACAACTATCTGAGCCTCCAGAACAGAACACGTGTACTTGCTTCTTTCCCCCGCTCGCTGTAGGACTTTCACAGCCTGATGCGGTGGTGTTCCTCCACTGCTGTATGGTGAGTAAATGTCGCTTCCGTTTGAGGTGCCATCTCTTCACTGATATCCTGCAAGTGGGTCAGCAATGATGAGCAGCATTTTCCTTTGCGGCCACGCGAGGACTCTTTTTTTTTTTTTTTTTTTTTTTTTTTTTTTTCCTCTAAATTAACGGAAACATTTTCCCACCCTCCTCGCGTAACGCTCGTTTTTTTTTTTTTTTTTCTTCGTGGTCATTGCCATAGCAATGGTCAGATGCCCGGAGTGATTCTCCCCTCTATTTGCAGGTCTCTGAGGCGTCCAGGAGGCGAGTACTCTCCGCAGCGGTGGAGGTGGAGAAGCATATGGACTGTTGTACCGTGGTGTTGCCAGCACAGACGTAAGTAGCCTCTCTCGGCTGCGCCCACCAGCATTGCTCGCGGCTGGCCATTGTATCTCTACCCAGCCACCCCCCCAAAAAAAGAACTCTTTGTGACGCGCCCGCTCGCCTAGCCTGGCGTGCTACCGCCGGTGGCGCCCAGCAGCTCGGCGAGATGCCGCTGGATTGCCTCTTCTCGCTATACGCGAGCACTGAGTGCCCCTTTGCGAGGTAAACTGCTGCCAGCATTTTGGTGACCGGCAGCTCGGCCACTCCTTTACCCCGTCGATGTCGGACGGTGCCTGGCTCCACTCGCGTGACCTCTTTTCGCCTACTACTTATCGCTTCTCGGCCTTTTGGCTAAGATCAAAGTGTAGTATCTGTTCTTATCAGCTTAATATCTGATACGTCCCCGAAGTGGGACTTCGATATTAAACTGATTACACGGCGAAGTGTCAGGGGCTTGCTCCGCCTTTGCCACGGGTTGGCCTGGTATTGCAGTGCCTCCAGGAGTCAGCCCAGTCTCCCTACTATAGCGGAGACAAATAAAAACGAATCCAAAAATAGACCTCCTTCTCACTCTCAGCAGTTTACAGGGAAACCGCGTCCCGGTTCCACGTAAATAAAGATTGCTCCCTTCGGGTTATATTGTCTACTCTTTTCATTTTATTTTTTTTTTTCTCTCTGCTGTTGTTCATCATCATACTGATATTGCAGTACCCCCCTGGCAGAGGAGGAGGAGCACAACTATCTGAGCCTCCAGAACAGAACACGTGTACTTGCTTCTTTCCCCCGCTCGCTGTAGGACTTTCACAGCCTGATGCGGTGGTGTTCCTCCACTGCTGTATGGTGAGTAAATGTCGCTTCCGTTTGAGGTGCCATCTCTTCACTGATATCCTGCAAGTGGGTCAGCAATGATGAGCAGCATTTTCCTTTGCGGCCACGCGAGGACTCTTTTTTTTTTTTTTTTTTTTTTTTTTTTTTTTCCTCTAAATTAACGGAAACATTTTCCCACCCTCCTCGCGTAACGCTCGTTTTTTTTTTTTTTTTTCTTCGTGGTCATTGCCATAGCAATGGTCAGATGCCCGGAGTGATTCTCCCCTCTATTTGCAGGTCTCTGAGGCGTCCAGGAGGCGAGTACTCTCCGCAGCGGTGGAGGTGGAGAAGCATATGGACTGTTGTACCGTGGTGTTGCCAGCACAGACGTAAGTAGCCTCTCTCGGCTGCGCCCACCAGCATTGCTCGCGGCTGGCCATTGTATCTCTACCCAGCCACCCCCCCAAAAAAAGAACTCTTTGTGACGCGCCCGCTCGCCTAGCCTGGCGTGCTACCGCCGGTGGCGCCCAGCAGCTCGGCGAGATGCCGCTGGATTGCCTCTTCTCGCTATACGCGAGCACTGAGTGCCCCTTTGCGAGGTAAACTGCTGCCAGCATTTTGGTGACCGGCAGCTCGGCCACTCCTTTACCCCGTCGATGTCGGACGGTGCCTGGCTCCACTCGCGTGACCTCTTTTCGCCTACTACTTATCGCTTCTCGGCCTTTTGGCTAAGATCAAAGTGTAGTATCTGTTCTTATCAGCTTAATATCTGATACGTCCCCGAAGTGGGACTTCGATATTAAACTGATTTTTGGAACACGGCGAAGTGTCAGGGGCTTGCTCCGCCTTTGCCACGGGTTGGCCTGGTATTGCAGTGCCTCCAGGAGTCAGCCCAGTCTCCCTACTATAGCGGAGACAAATAAAAACGAATCCAAAAATAGACCTCCTTCTCACTCTCAGCAGTTTACAGGGAAACCGCGTCCCGGTTCCACGTAAATAAAGATTGCTCCCTTCGGGTTATATTGTCTACTCTTTTCATTTTATTTTTTTTTTTCTCTCTGCTGTTGTTCATCATCATACTGATATTGCAGTACCCCCCTGGCAGAGGAGGAGGAGCACAACTATCTGAGCCTCCAGAACAGAACACGTGTACTTGCTTCTTTCCCCCGCTCGCTGTAGGACTTTCACAGCCTGATGCGGTGGTGTTCCTCCACTGCTGTATGGTGAGTAAATGTCGCTTCCGTTTGAGGTGCCATCTCTTCACTGATATCCTGCAAGTGGGTCAGCAATGATGAGCAGCATTTTCCTTTGCGGCCACGCGAGGACTCTTTTTTTTTTTTTTTTTTTTTTTTTTTTTTTTTTCCTCTAAATTAACGGAAACATTTTCCCACCCTCCTCGCGTAACGCTCGTTTTTTTTTTTTTTTTTCTTCGTGGTCATTGCCATAGCAATGGTCAGATGCCCGGAGTGATTCTCCCCTCTATTTGCAGGTCTCTGAGGCGTCCAGGAGGCGAGTACTCTCCGCAGCGGTGGAGGTGGAGAAGCATATGGACTGTTGTACCGTGGTGTTGCCAGCACAGACGTAAGTAGCCTCTCTCGGCTGCGCCCACCAGCATTGCTCGCGGCTGGCCATTGTATCTCTACCCAGCCACCCCCCCAAAAAAAGAACTCTTTGTGACGCGCCCGCTCGCCTAGCCTGGCGTGCTACCGCCGGTGGCGCCCAGCAGCTCGGCGAGATGCCGCTGGATTGCCTCTTCTCGCTATACGCGAGCACTGAGTGCCCCTTTGCGAGGTAAACTGCTGCCAGCATTTTGGTGACCGGCAGCTCGGCCACTCCTTTACCCCGTCGATGTCGGACGGTGCCTGGCTCCACTCGCGTGACCTCTTTTCGCCTACTACTTATCGCTTCTCGGCCTTTTGGCTAAGATCAAAGTGTAGTATCTGTTCTTATCAGCTTAATATCTGATACGTCCCCGAAGTGGGACTTCGATATTAAACTGATTTTTGGAACACGGCGAAGTGTCAGGGGCTTGCTCCGCCTTTGCCACGGGTTGGCCTGGTATTGCAGTGCCTCCAGGAGTCAGCCCAGTCTCCCTACTATAGCGGAGACAAATAAAAACGAATCCAAAAATAGACCTCCTTCTCACTCTCAGCAGTTTACAGGGAAACCGCGTCCCGGTTCCACGTAAATAAAGATTGCTCCCTTCGGGTTATATTGTCTACTCTTTTCATTTTATTTTTTTTTTTCTCTCTGCTGTTGTTCATCATCATACTGATATTGCAGTACCCCCCTGGCAGAGGAGGAGGAGCACAACTATCTGAGCCTCCAGAACAGAACACGTGTACTTGCTTCTTTCCCCCGCTCGCTGTAGGACTTTCACAGCCTGATGCGGTGGTGTTCCTCCACTGCTGTATGGTGAGTAAATGTCGCTTCCGTTTGAGGTGCCATCTCTTCACTGATATCCTGCAAGTGGGTCAGCAATGATGAGCAGCATTTTCCTTTGCGGCCACGCGAGGACTCTTTTTTTTTTTTTTTTTTTTTTTTTTTTTTTTTCCTCTAAATTAACGGAAACATTTTCCCACCCTCCTCGCGTAACGCTCGTTTTTTTTTTTTTTTTTCTTCGTGGTCATTGCCATAGCAATGGTCAGATGCCCGGAGTGATTCTCCCCTCTATTTGCAGGTCTCTGAGGCGTCCAGGAGGCGAGTACTCTCCGCAGCGGTGGAGGTGGAGAAGCATATGGACTGTTGTACCGTGGTGTTGCCAGCACAGACGTAAGTAGCCTCTCTCGGCTGCGCCCACCAGCATTGCTCGCGGCTGGCCATTGTATCTCTACCCAGCCACCCCCCCAAAAAAAGAACTCTTTGTGACGCGCCCGCTCGCCTAGCCTGGCGTGCTACCGCCGGTGGCGCCCAGCAGCTCGGCGAGATGCCGCTGGATTGCCTCTTCTCGCTATACGCGAGCACTGAGTGCCCCTTTGCGAGGTAAACTGCTGCCAGCATTTTGGTGACCGGCAGCTCGGCCACTCCTTTACCCCGTCGATGTCGGACGGTGCCTGGCTCCACTCGCGTGACCTCTTTTCGCCTACTACTTATCGCTTCTCGGCCTTTTGGCTAAGATCAAAGTGTAGTATCTGTTCTTATCAGCTTAATATCTGATACGTCCCCGAAGTGGGACTTCGATATTAAACTGATTTTTGGAACACGGCGAAGTGTCAGGGGCTTGCTCCGCCTTTGCCACGGGTTGGCCTGGTATTGCAGTGCCTCCAGGAGTCAGCCCAGTCTCCCTACTATAGCGGAGACAAATAAAAACGAATCCAAAAATAGACCTCCTTCTCACTCTCAGCAGTTTACAGGGAAACCGCGTCCCGGTTCCACGTAAATAAAGATTGCTCCCTTCGGGTTATATTGTCTACTCTTTTCATTTTATTTTTTTTTTTCTCTCTGCTGTTGTTCATCATCATACTGATATTGCAGTACCCCCCTGGCAGAGGAGGAGGAGCACAACTATCTGAGCCTCCAGAACAGAACACGTGTACTTGCTTCTTTCCCCCGCTCGCTGTAGGACTTTCACAGCCTGATGCGGTGGTGTTCCTCCACTGCTGTATGGTGAGTAAATGTCGCTTCCGTTTGAGGTGCCATCTCTTCACTGATATCCTGCAAGTGGGTCAGCAATGATGAGCAGCATTTTCCTTTGCGGCCACGCGAGGACTCTTTTTTTTTTTTTTTTTTTTTTTTTTTTTTTTTTCCTCTAAATTAACGGAAACATTTTCCCACCCTCCTCGCGTAACGCTCGTTTTTTTTTTTTTTTTTCTTCGTGGTCATTGCCATAGCAATGGTCAGATGCCCGGAGTGATTCTCCCCTCTATTTGCAGGTCTCTGAGGCGTCCAGGAGGCGAGTACTCTCCGCAGCGGTGGAGGTGGAGAAGCATATGGACTGTTGTACGACTGTTGTACCGTGGTGTTGCCAGCACAGACGTAAGTAGCCTCTCTCGGCTGCGCCCACCAGCATTGCTCGCGGCTGGCCATTGTATCTCTACCCAGCCACCCCCCCAAAAAAAGAACTCTTTGTGACGCGCCCGCTCGCCTAGCCTGGCGTGCTACCGCCGGTGGCGCCCAGCAGCTCGGCGAGATGCCGCTGGATTGCCTCTTCTCGCTATACGCGAGCACTGAGTGCCCCTTTGCGAGGTAAACTGCTGCCAGCATTTTGGTGACCGGCAGCTCGGCCACTCCTTTACCCCGTCGATGTCGGACGGTGCCTGGCTCCACTCGCGTGACCTCTTTTCGCCTACTACTTATCGCTTCTCGGCCTTTTGGCTAAGATCAAAGTGTAGTATCTGTTCTTATCAGCTTTATTGGATTACTTCGATTTTTCGCTTGGAATACGTTACTCGGATTACAATTGCATTTATTGGATTATTTACCACTTTTGGACTGCGTTTGACACAAGTTTAGTATAAAAAAAAAAAAAAAAAAAAAAAAAAAAAAAAAATTCATCTCAAGAAAACGAACTCAGAGAATTCGACAGTTTTTTGATTTTCGCCACAGTTTTTGGACGAACATACAGCTCATTTAACCGATAAGTTTTTCCTTTTTTATTCTTTATTTTAAAAAAAAAAAAAAAAAAAAAAAAAAAAAACTCTTTATTTTTCTGTTTTTCTCTTAATTTTTGGTTTTCTTATTCTTTTTTGGCTGCACGCCGTTTTTGTTTCTTTCTCGTTTTTACACCCGTCCCGTACGTTTATTTACCGTTTTCGTCTTTGTTTAAACTATTATTATTGTCTTTGGTTTGCTCCCTTCGTTTTTTAATTTATTTTTATTTTGTTCGTAAATATAATTTATCCTTGGTTTGTATACTTAAAAAGACGTAAAGAGAAAACTTTATTAGTTAGACTGTGGTGGTTGTTTCCACCATGGTCGATAAAAACAACGCTGTTCCTGAGACACCGGTTGCTGAGCCGGTGTCGCCTGCTAAAACGGCCTGGTCAGAAAATAGGCCGCTCCAAAAGGATGGCATATATTATGCCACCCAAAGAAACAGATTTGCCGAAACATTCAACGGCAATGAGTTCCTTACAATTAAGGAAGCCCTGAATGCGGTGGAACCGCGTACAATTTCCCTGCTGACGTCAGACATTAAAACCCGGAAATTGGTTGGAGTCAGCAGGGAAAGTATGGAGGAGGCGCTAAAGGCACTGCACATCAACCCCAAAGTTTTGGCGAGAAGGACTAATGCGTTATGGGACATCCTTCTCCAGACTGAAGACCAAGCCAAGGAGTTGGCAGGGAAAACATTGTGTACAAAGATGCTGAGGCTTCAGACGGAGTACATGGGCACCCGCAGGACAAAGGTTACCGTCCATGGTGTGCCCGTTGACATCTCGGAGGACCGGATGGGGGCCTTTTTCACCCAATTTGGTGAGGTGAACGAAGTAAAGGCCCTCAGAAGTAAATCCGGAATCGAAACAGGGGATATGGAGGTGCAGATAACCCTGGACAGAACAGCGTTCAGGAATGTCCCCAACATTTTGATCTGCCGTGACAGGAGGATGCTGGTGGTGGTGGAGGGCAGAAAGCCTTGGTGTTGGTCGTGTGGGGTGTCAGGACACATGGCAAAAGAGTGCCCTAGTAAAAAGGGCACACAAGCTGCACCACGACCGGCATCGTCGACAGCGAAAGCAGCAACCGTGGCAGCTGGTAGACCGGAAGAGGGGACGTCAAAAGCTGACGGAGACTGGAAGGAGGTTAGTAGGGGCCGAAAGTCTTCCAAAGTTTCGTCTCAACCTCCCCCCAAAAAGATACCTCAGGAAGAGAGGCCGTCGCAGCCTGAAAAGCTGAAAAAGTTGCAGCCACCGAAGGAAGGGCAGCATCAGCCTATCAAACAGCAACAGCCCAAAAAATCACAGCAGCAGCAGCCGAAACAACAACAACAGCAGCAGGAGAAGCAACAACAACAACAACAGCAGCAAACGGAGATGGAGGTGGACAGAACACCTACACCTCGGGCTTCATCCCTGAAAAGGTGCAGGGAAGAAGAAGAGGACGAAAAGGATGAAGACGACCCACAACAAAGACATTCTGGCAATAGTAGGGCGGAGGAAGGCATGGCTAGATCCAGGTCGCTCTCTGTCCCTGCTTCACCAAGAAGATCGGTGGCTCCGACCAAATCTAGGAGCCACCCTCCCTCCCCATCTCGTGCTCCGCCCCCCTCTCCCTCCACTTCCTCCCTGGGCTCATCGGCCACCCCACCACACACATCTACCTCTTCCCCTCCCCATCCTTCCAGGGAGAAAAAGAAAAAGAAGAAGATGTTCGCAGGCCCCGAATCCATTTGTAAGGTGGATAGGGAGGATTTCAAATGGGGCCTGTCCAATCAAAAGAAAGCCATCTTGGGAGGACTGTACAAGATGAACTCCGTAGATGGCAGAAGTATTGAAGACCCCCGAAACTTCCCACAGGCCCCGGGCGTGATAACATGCGTGAGGGAGAAGGGGGCTTACCTGAAAGTATGGAGCCACATTTTCGAGGCTAGAGAAGCCTTCCCCGACATCAGGGTCGTCGAAACGGAAAACGACAATCTTAAAAAACTAAGGAACTTTTGTGCTGGGAGGGTCCCCGTTTTGCTCCATCCCTCCTTATATAGGGCGGTAAAACTAACTTACCCCACGGACGTCGGCGGGATTGTCCTGGACGGTCGCATGACGACCGAATTAGGAACGGGTAATCTAGGACAGGCCGTCGGGGTCCTTACCAGCGCAGATTTCCGCCCGGTATGTGAGTAGGCTTTTTGCTTTTCTCGTTTTTTCTTTGCAGGCCTAAACCATGTCTATCAAGATAGCGACGCTGAATGTGAATGGCTTGAGGGATCGGGGTAAGGCGGCCCGCCTGCTCCGGGACCTCTTGTCGTTCGACGTGGATGTAGCCGCGATCGAAGAGACCCACTTTGTTTGCAGTTCCGATGCGTGTGTGCTGTCTAACGACTTTGTCGTCTATTCAGCATATGGGGACCGAGCTGCCGGAGGAGTGTCTTTGCTGGTGAAGCGGACTCTAGATGCGAAGGTGGACCTTGTGCATACCGATGCCGAGGGACGGTTGATCGTGGCCGATATTGCCGTGAAAAGTGGTTCGTTTCGGGTCGTTGCGGTTTATGCGCCCAACGACCGGGGGGAGCGGGTTTCGTTTTTTCGGCGGTTGGAGCCTTTCCTGGTGGATTCGACGCGCTTAGCTCTAGTGGGGGACTGGAATGCCATCCTGGACCCCAAGTTAGATCGGGGGCGGGGCGCTAGCGGTGGAAGCGGCGATCGTAGCCTGGTCGATCTGATCGGCGACTTCGGTCTCGTCGATAGATACCGGGTCGATCACCCCGGGGGGAAAATGTGGACGTGGGCCCGTAGCTGGCCTTGTGACAAGGTGGTTAGCTACCTTGACAGAATGTTAGTGAGAAGGGCCGACATAGATCTGTTAGATTGTCCCACGTTCCACTGGGTAGGCTACACGGACCACAAACTCGTTTGTGCCCGTGTGGCGTTAGAACATAGGCCTAGAATGGCTGGCTACTGGAAGTTCAATCTGTCCTTACTGGACAGGCGGGACTTCCGGGAGCAGCTGACTAGCTTAGTGCAGCGGGAGCTAGTGGGGGCGGTTTCCGGGAATAGGTGGTGGGACAGACTTAAATGTAGCATTAGGTCCTTCACCACTGACTTCAGCAAACGGCTCGCCCTAGATAGAGCTGATAAGGTGAGGACGCTTAAAGCTAGTCTTTCCCGGGCGGAGGCTGGGGGGGATCCCCTAGAGATAGCCGTAGCTAGGGAGGCCCTGGAGCGTTTGAATAGCGAGCGCTACATGGGCCAGGTAATTAGACATAGGTTAAGCAAGATGTCTTCCGAAGCCGTGAACATGGGCGCGGATCTGCGCCGGGAAGAGGTCCGTCGAGGTGGCGATCGTTACATTCGTGAAGTCAGAAACCCGGAGGGGCGCACCCTTCGGGCCACCGACGACATGTGCGAGGCGTTTCGGCGGCATTTCGAGAGCCGCTTTACCAGGGAGCCTGGTCTTCGTGAGGACGAGTTTCGCAGCTATTTGGCCGACTTTCCTCGGCTTTCGCCGACCGAAGCGGCTGGCTGCGAGGGAGAGATTACGGAGGGCGAGGTCTACGCGGCTTTGAAGAAGGTCGGCAGAGGCAAGTCGCCCGGTCTGGATGGTCTGCCCTATGAAGTGTACTTGAGGCTGTCGCACATCTTTGTCCCGATTTTGACGGTCGTGTTCAACAACTGGTTCCGGCAGGGGTCCCTCCCCGACCGGTTCTCCAGGGGCGTGATCACGCTGTTGAAAAAGGGCAAGGGTGTCGGGGGGAACCTAGACGACTACAGGCCCATAACTCTGCTAAACACAGAGTTAAAGATTTTGGCCAAGATCCTGCAGGAGCGCTTGCAGTCGGTTGCCGAGTCTCTGTTGGGTCCCGAGCAGACCTGTGCTGTGAGGGGTCGAACAATTCAGAGCAACCTGCACTTGATCCGCACGATCATAGAGGGAGTAAAAGACGACGAGAGAGCCGCGCTGATCAATTTGGATCAGTCCAAGGCATTTGACAGGGTTGACCATCGCTACCTGGCGGCTGTCCTGCAGGCCGCCGGATTCGCACCCGACTTCTGCCGCTGGATTAGCCTCCTGTATCGCTCCCCCAGCGCTGTGGTACAGGTGAACGGGAAGCTGTCGGGCGCCTTTGCGCTGTCTAGGTCGGTTCGTCAGGGTTGCCCGCTGTCGCCCCTACTTTACGCTTTGGCGTTGGAGCCTCTCCTTCGCCGGCTGAGGGACGGGGCGCGCAGTCCGGTCCTACGCGGAATCGCCGTTCCTGGCGGGGCTCGAGCCAGGGTTTCCGCGTACGCCGATGACGTGTCCGCCTTTGTGTCGTCTCGCAGCGGCATTAGGGCGGTGCTGAAGGCGCTGGCGCGGTACGAACAGGTGACGGGGGCCAAGATTAACCGCGACAAGTCGTCCGGCTTGCGGCTAGGTGCCTGGAAGGGGGTCGATCTTCCGGGGCCCTTCGGTTGGACGGACGGTCCTGTCCGCATTCTCGGAGTGTGGTTTGGGCCCGACCTCCAGCTGGAGAAGAATTGGTCTGAAGTACGAGCAAAGGTCGACGCTGCCGGTCAGACTTGGCGCCGACGGAGGTTGTCCGTGAAGGGCAGGGCGGAGGTGTGTGCTACATACATCTTCCCTCTGATCCTTTATCGATTGTCCGTACTTCCTCTCTGTGACGACCATAGGGTGCCGCTCGAGCGCTCGCTATCCTCCACTTTGTGGAGGGGACGCGGGAATCGGGTCCACAGAGATGTCTGTGCACAGCGTCCGTGTCATGGGGGCCTGGGAATGCCGCACTTGGTGAGCCACAAACGTGCCTCCAGGCTGGCTTTCCTGCGCCGCGCGTTGACCGGAGATTCGGTTATGGCGGGGATTGTTAGGGACGCGTTCCCTTGCCTTACCATCACTCCCCCCATCTCGCGGGTTGAGCGCCGTCGTAAACCCCGGGAGCAATCGGATTTCCTTCGCGAGTGTCGGTCGGCCTTGCTGGCCGTCCCTCGGTCCAGTGACCTTTCTCGGCCTAGGAAGGTCTTCTATCGTTTGTTCGTGGAGGGGTTCGCGAAGGATTCCCTGCGCGAGGATCTCGGCTTGTCGGAGGACGAGTTTCGCTCTTACTGGTCTTGGGCGCCAGCGGCGGATTACCTCAGTAACCCTGAGTTTTCGCTTACCTGGCGACTGGCTCGGAATCGGCTGCCTCTCAATGACATGGCCTTCATATGGGGCCTGGCGGATTTGCCGGACTGCGAACGGTGCGGCCTTGGCTTAGAGGAAACG
The DNA here is from genome assembly GCA_963932145.1 of Acanthosepion lycidas. Taxonomy (NCBI): domain Eukaryota; kingdom Metazoa; phylum Mollusca; class Cephalopoda; order Sepiida; family Sepiidae; genus Acanthosepion; species Acanthosepion lycidas. Next base: position 35,044 of record CAWVQA010000605.1, on the reverse strand, counting down.
GCTTCGCACGCCTTCTACCATTGCCCCCGGGTCCGCCCCTTATGGGACCATGTCGGCGAGCTGACGGCTCGTCTCGCTCCCGAAAAGCTCGTGCCCATTGATCGCGCATACGCGTGTGACAATGTGTCGCCCCCGTATTCCGGGGTGAAACGGATGGTGTTTCTCACGCTGCTGGCCACGGCCCGAATGGTGATATGGACGACGCGACAGGAGGAAGTCTTGCGGGGCACCCGTCTTTCTCATCAGGATCTCTTCCGATTCTTTGAGCATCAGCTCAAGATGAAGATCAGAACTGATAGGAAACGCTTGCATTCGACAGTCTTCAGCGAAAGGTGGGTGACTGAGGCGAGCTTGGTTCGCGTGAACGGGGCTAGCCTTGATTTTCTCTTTTAGGTCAAGCCTACGTTACATCGGGGTGGTTTCCTGTGGAGCCCTCCCCTTGGTTAGGTTAGACAAGCCTTTGTGTACCTAGTTAATGTGAGTGAGTGCTGTTCCCGGCCTGTATCCCGGCTGCTCTTCAGTTATGATCCAGTCTGAGATTCCCGATCTCCCCAGTTTGTTTTTGACCCCCACTTTTTATCTCGACTGGGTCAGCCTTATATTTTCCCATGCCCTTCTGATTTATTTTTTATCCTTTTCCCACTCCCTTAGCGAGGGAGCTGCTTGATTTTGTCCGAGGGGCAGAATACAGTGGCCTCTCTGTTTTGAGGGTAGGACGGGTCCTACTAACATCAGTTATGTTTGATTTTAATTGTGTTAATGTATATATTTCAGTTCGTTATTGGGTTCATCTCCCTCCCCTCTCATATTTACATCGTAGAATTTTGTATATATATATCATTTTAGCATCATTAAATTTTTACGACACGGGGCGCGTTTTGTAGGTCCCCCTCGAGCGGATGCGGTATTATGGTGCATGGAGGATCGATTGGCGACGGACGAGTTCTTGTGGTGAATGGATACATTGTCAAAGTACGAATGGGTCGCGATTCGGATTAGCTAGGTATAAGATAGTTAGTGAAGACCAGCCTTCCACCCCTCCCCCTTCTTCGGCCTTGTGCCACAATTTTGTAATTTTTACAGAATAAATATCTATCGCTTCTCGGCCTTTTGGCTAAGATCAAAGTGTAGTATCTGTTCTTATCAGCTTTATTGGATTACTTCGATTTTTCGCTTGGAATACGTTACTCGGATTACAATTGCATTTATTGGATTATTTACCACTTTTGGACTGCGTTTGACACAAGTTTAGTATAAAAAAAAAAAAAAAAAAAAAATTCATCTCAAGAAAACGAACTCAGAGAATTCGACAGTTTTTTGATTTTCGCCACAGTTTTTGGACGAACATACAGCTCATTTAACCGATAAGTTTTTCCTTTTTTATTCTTTATTTTAAAAAAAAAAAAAAAAAAAAAAAAAAAAAACTCTTTATTTTTCTGTTTTTCTCTTAATTTTTGGTTTTCTTATTCTTTTTTGGCTGCACGCCGTTTTTGTTTCTTTCTCGTTTTTACACCCGTCCCGTACGTTTATTTACCGTTTTCGTCTTTGTTTAAACTATTATTATTGTCTTTGGTTTGCTCCCTTCGTTTTTTAATTTATTTTTATTTTGTTCGTAAATATAATTTATCCTTGGTTTGTATACTTAAAAAGACGTAAAGAGAAAACTTTATTAGTTAGACTGTGGTGGTTGTTTCCACCATGGTCGATAAAAACAACGCTGTTCCTGAGACACCGGTTGCTGAGCCGGTGTCGCCTGCTAAAACGGCCTGGTCAGAAAATAGGCCGCTCCAAAAGGATGGCATATATTATGCCACCCAAAGAAACAGATTTGCCGAAACATTCAACGGCAATGAGTTCCTTACAATTAAGGAAGCCCTGAATGCGGTGGAACCGCGTACAATTTCCCTGCTGACGTCAGACATTAAAACCCGGAAATTGGTTGGAGTCAGCAGGGAAAGTATGGAGGAGGCGCTAAAGGCACTGCACATCAACCCCAAAGTTTTGGCGAGAAGGACTAATGCGTTATGGGACATCCTTCTCCAGACTGAAGACCAAGCCAAGGAGTTGGCAGGGAAAACATTGTGTACAAAGATGCTGAGGCTTCAGACGGAGTACATGGGCACCCGCAGGACAAAGGTTACCGTCCATGGTGTGCCCGTTGACATCTCGGAGGACCGGATGGGGGCCTTTTTCACCCAATTTGGTGAGGTGAACGAAGTAAAGGCCCTCAGAAGTAAATCCGGAATCGAAACAGGGGATATGGAGGTGCAGATAACCCTGGACAGAACAGCGTTCAGGAATGTCCCCAACATTTTGATCTGCCGTGACAGGAGGATGCTGGTGGTGGTGGAGGGCAGAAAGCCTTGGTGTTGGTCGTGTGGGGTGTCAGGACACATGGCAAAAGAGTGCCCTAGTAAAAAGGGCACACAAGCTGCACCACGACCGGCATCGTCGACAGCGAAAGCAGCAACCGTGGCAGCTGGTAGACCGGAAGAGGGGACGTCAAAAGCTGACGGAGACTGGAAGGAGGTTAGTAGGGGCCGAAAGTCTTCCAAAGTTTCGTCTCAACCTCCCCCCAAAAAGATACCTCAGGAAGAGAGGCCGTCGCAGCCTGAAAAGCTGAAAAAGTTGCAGCCACCGAAGGAAGGGCAGCATCAGCCTATCAAACAGCAACAGCCCAAAAAATCACAGCAGCAGCAGCCGAAACAACAACAACAGCAGCAGGAGAAGCAACAACAACAACAACAGCAGCAAACGGAGATGGAGGTGGACAGAACACCTACACCTCGGGCTTCATCCCTGAAAAGGTGCAGGGAAGAAGAAGAGGACGAAAAGGATGAAGACGACCCACAACAAAGACATTCTGGCAATAGTAGGGCGGAGGAAGGCATGGCTAGATCCAGGTCGCTCTCTGTCCCTGCTTCACCAAGAAGATCGGTGGCTCCGACCAAATCTAGGAGCCACCCTCCCTCCCCATCTCGTGCTCCGCCCCCCTCTCCCTCCACTTCCTCCCTGGGCTCATCGGCCACCCCACCACACACATCTACCTCTTCCCCTCCCCACCCTTCCAGGGAGAAAAAGAAAAAGAAGAAGATGTTCGCAGGCCCCGAATCCATTTGTAAGGTGGATAGGGAGGATTTCAAATGGGGCCTGTCCAATCAAAAGAAAGCCATCTTGGGAGGACTGTACAAGATGAACTCCGTAGATGGCAGAAGTATTGAAGACCCCCGAAACTTCCCACAGGCCCCGGGCGTGATAACATGCGTGAGGGAGAAGGGGGCTTACCTGAAAGTATGGAGCCACATTTTCGAGGCTAGAGAAGCCTTCCCCGACATCAGGGTCGTCGAAACGGAAAACGACAATCTTAAAAAACTAAGGAACTTTTGTGCTGGGAGGGTCCCCGTTTTGCTCCATCCCTCCTTATATAGGGCGGTAAAACTAACTTACCCCACGGACGTCGGCGGGATTGTCCTGGACGGTCGCATGACGACCGAATTAGGAACGGGTAATCTAGGACAGGCCGTCGGGGTCCTTACCAGCGCAGATTTCCGCCCGGTATGTGAGTAGGCTTTTTGCTTTTCTCGTTTTTTCTTTGCAGGCCTAAACCATGTCTATCAAGATAGCGACGCTGAATGTGAATGGCTTGAGGGATCGGGGTAAGGCGGCCCGCCTGCTCCGGGACCTCTTGTCGTTCGACGTGGATGTAGCCGCGATCGAAGAGACCCACTTTGTTTGCAGTTCCGATGCGTGTGTGCTGTCTAACGACTTTGTCGTCTATTCAGCATATGGGGACCGAGCTGCCGGAGGAGTGTCTTTGCTGGTGAAGCGGACTCTAGATGCGAAGGTGGACCTTGTGCATACCGATGCCGAGGGACGGTTGATCGTGGCCGATATTGCCGTGAAGAGTGGTTCGTTTCGGGTCGTTGCGGTTTATGCGCCCAACGACCGGGAGGAGCGGGTTTCGTTTTTTCGGCGGTTGGAGCCTTTCCTGGTGGATTCGACGCGCTTAGCTCTAGTGGGGGACTGGAATGCCATCCTGGACCCCAAGTTAGATCGGGGGCGGGGCGCTAGCGGGGGAAGGGGCGATCGTAGCCTGGTCGATCTGATCGGCGACTTCGGTCTCGTCGATAGATACCGGGTCGATCACCCCGGGGGGAAAATGTGGACGTGGGCCCGTAGCTGGCCTTGTGACAAGGTGGTTAGCTACCTTGACAGAATGTTAGTGAGAAGGGCCGACATAGATCTGTTAGATTGTCCCACGTTCCACTGGGTAGGCTACACGGACCACAAACTCGTTTGTGCCCGTGTGGCGTTAGAACATAGGCCTAGAATGGCTGGCTACTGGAAGTTCAATCTGTCCTTACTGGACAGGCGGGACTTCCGGGAGCAGCTGACTAGCTTAGTGCAGCGGGAGCTAGTGGGGGCGGTTACCGGGAATAGGTGGTGGGACAGACTTAAATGTAGCATTAGGTCCTTCACCACTGACTTCAGCAAACGGCTCGCCCTAGATAGAGCTGATAAGGTGAGGACGCTTAAAGCTAGTCTTTCCCGGGCGGAGGCTGGGGGGGATCCCCTAGAGATAGCCGTAGCTAGGGAGGCCCTGGAGCGTTTGAATAGCGAGCGCTACATGGGCCAGGTAATTAGACATAGGTTAAGCAAGATGTCTTCCGAAGCCGTGAACATGGGCGCGGATCTGCGCCGGGAAGAGGTCCGTCGAGGTGGCGATCGTTACATTCGTGAAGTCAGAAACCCGGAGGGGCGCACCCTTCGGGCCACCGACGACATGTGCGAGGCGTTTCGGCGGCATTTCGAGAGCCGCTTTACCAGGGAGCCTGGTCTTCGTGAGGACGAGTTTCGCAGCTATTTGGCCGACTTTCCTCGGCTTTCGCCGACCGAAGCGGCTGGCTGCGAGGGAGAGATTACGGAGGGCGAGGTCTACGCGGCTTTGAAGAAGGTCGGCAGAGGCAAGTCGCCCGGTCTGGATGGTCTGCCCTATGAAGTGTACTTGAGGCTGTCGCACATCTTTGTCCCGATTTTGACGGTCGTGTTCAACAACTGGTTCCGGCAGGGGTCCCTCCCCGACCGGTTCTCCAGGGGCGTGATCACGCTGTTGAAAAAGGGCAAGGGTGTCGGGGGGAACCTAGACGACTACAGGCCCATAACTCTGCTAAACACAGAGTTAAAGATTTTGGCCAAGATCCTGCAGGAGCGCTTGCAGTCGGTTGCCGAGTCTCTGTTGGGTCCCGAGCAGACCTGTGCTGTGAGGGGTCGAACAATTCAGAGCAACCTGCACTTGATCCGCACGATCATAGAGGGAGTAAAAGACGACGAGAGAGCCGCGCTGATCAATTTGGATCAGTCCAAGGCATTTGACAGGGTCGACCATCGCTACCTGGCGGCTGTCCTGCAGGCCGCCGGATTCGCACCCGACTTCTGCCGCTGGATTAGCCTCCTGTATCGCTCCCCCAGCGCTGTGGTACAGGTGAACGGGAAGCTGTCGGGCGCCTTTGCGCTGTCTAGGTCGGTTCGTCAGGGTTGCCCGCTGTCGCCCCTACTTTACGCTTTGGCGTTGGAGCCTCTCCTTCGCCGGCTGAGGGACGGGGCGCGCAGTCCGGCCCTACGCGGAATCGCCGTTCCTGGCGGGGCTCGAGCCAGGGTTTCCGCGTACGCCGATGACGTGTCCGCCTTCGTGTCGTCCCGCAGCGGCATTAGGGCGGTGCTGAAGGCGCTGGCGCGGTACGAACAGGTGACGGGGGCCAAGATTAACCGCGACAAGTCGTCCGGCTTGCGGCTAGGTGCCTGGAAGGGGGTCGATCTTCCGGGGCCCTTCGGTTGGACGGACGGTCCTGTCCGCATTCTCGGAGTGTGGTTTGGGCCCGACCTCCAGCTGGAGAAGAATTGGTCTGAAGTACGAGCAAAGGTCGACGCTGCCGGTCAGACTTGGCGCCGACGGAGGTTGTCCGTGAAGGGCAGGGCGGAGGTGTGTGCTACATACATCTTCCCTCTGATCCTTTATCGATTGTCCGTACTTCCTCTCTGTGACGACCATAGGGTGCCGCTCGAGCGCTCGCTATCCTCCACCTTGTGGAGGGGACGCGGGAATCGGGTCCACAGAGATGTCTGTGCACAGCGTCCGTGTCATGGGGGCCTGGGAATGCCGCACTTGGTGAGCCACAAACGTGCCTCCAGGCTGGCTTTCCTGCGCCGCGCGTTGACCGGAGATTCGGTTATGGCGGGGATTGTTAGGGACGCGTTCCCTTGCCTTACCATCACTCCCCCCATCTCGCGGGTTGAGCGCCGTCGTAAACCCCGGGAGCAATCGGATTTCCTTCGCGAGTGTCGGTCGGCCTTGCTGGCCGTCCCTCGGTCCAGTGACCTTTCTCGGCCTAGGAAGGTCTTCTATCGTTTGTTCGTGGAGGGGTTCGCGAAGGATTCCCTGCGCGAGGATCTCGGCTTGTCGGAGGACGAGTTTCGCTCTTACTGGTCTTGGGCGCCAGCGGCGGATTACCTCAGTAACCCTGAGTTTTCGCTTACCTGGCGACTGGCTCGGAATCGGCTGCCTCTCAATGACATGGCCTTCATATGGGGCCTGGCGGATTTGCCGGACTGCGAACGGTGCGGCCTTGGCTTAGAGGAAACGGCTTCGCACGCCTTCTACCATTGCCCCCGGGTCCGCCCCTTATGGGACCATGTCGGCGAGCTGACGGCTCGTCTCGCTCCCGAAAAGCTCGTGCCCATTGATCGCGCATACGCGTGTGACAATGTGTCGCCCCCGTATTCCGGGGTGAAACGGATGGTGTTTCTCACGCTGCTGGCCACGGCCCGAATGGTGATATGGACGACGCGACAGGAGGAAGTCTTGCGGGGCACCCGTCTTTCTCATCAGGATCTCTTCCGATTCTTTGAGCATCAGCTCAAGATGAAGATCAGAACTGATAGGAAACGCTTGCATTCGACAGTCTTCAGCGAAAGGTGGGTGACTGAGGCGAGCTTGGTTCGCGTGAACGGGGCTAGCCTTGATTTTCTCTTTTAGGTCAAGCCTACGTTACATCGGGGTGGTTTCCTGTGGAGCCCTCCCCTTGGTTAGGTTAGACAAGCCTTTGTGTACCTAGTTAATGTGAGTGAGTGCTGTTCCCGGCCTGTATCCCGGCTGCTCTTCAGTTATGATCCAGTCTGAGATTCCCGATCTCCCCAGTTTGTTTTTGACCCCCACTTTTTATCTCGACTGGGTCAGCCTTATATTTTCCCATGCCCTTCTGATTTATTTTTTATCCTTTTCCCACTCCCTTAGCGAGGGAGCCGCTTGATTTTGTCCGAGGGGCAGAATACAGTGGCCTCCCTGTTTTGAGGGTAGGACGGGTCCTACTAACATCAGTTATGTTTGATTTTCATTGTGTTAATGTATATATTTCAGTTCGTTATTGGGTTCATCTCCCTCCCCTCTCATATTTACATAGTAGAATTTTGTATATATATATCATTTTAGCATCATTAAATTTTTACGACACGGGGCGCGTTTTGTAGGTCCCCCTCGAGCGGATGCGGTATTATGGTGCATGGAGGATCGATTGGCGACGGACGAGTTCTTGTGGTGAATGGATACATTGTCAAAGTACGAATGGGTCGCGATTCGGATTAGCTAGGTATAAGATAGTTAGTGAAGACCAGCCTTCCACCCCTCCCCCTTCTTCGGCCTTGTGCCACAATTTTGTATTTCATACGAAATAAATATCTATCGCTTCTCGGCCTTTTGGCTAAGATCAAAGTGTAGTATCTGTTCTAGACTCGTTCTTGACCCTTACTTGACGCGGCCCTGTTTAGGGAGGAGGTATCCATCTGCGGGTTGGATTATCTCCGACGATTCCCCCGGAATCGTTGAAGAAGACGGCCAGGAGGCAGGAGGTTCCCAACCTTGGGTTGGGACATCTCCGACTGTTCAACCGAACAGTCGAAGAAGACGGCCTGGAGGCAGGAGTTTTTCTAACCTTGGGTTAGAACATCTCCGACTGTTCATCCGAACAGTCGAAGTAGACGGCCTGGCGGCAGGAGGTTTCTAACCTTGTGTTAGAATATCTCCGACTGTTCACCCGAACAGTCGAAATAGACGGCCTGGAGGCACCCCACCTTCGTGGAGTACCCGTGAGGTCTTCCCCGAATCCGAGGGTGGGCGCCATGGCGGAGCCCCGCCCGGAGTACCCTGCCCCACCCTCGCCAGCAGCTTCAGCTCCAGATGCTGAGGCATCTGACCCGTTGCCTCCTAAAGAGGCAATCCCCGACCAACAGCTGCCTCCCAAAGAGGCAACCCCCGACCAACAGCCACCTCCCAAGGAGGCACCTAGCACGGGCCAGCTGCCACCCAAAGAGGCGTTGAAAGAGACTGTGGCCGAGGCACTACCCTCCAAATGGAAGTCCTCGCCTGTTCCTGGCTTTAACCTCCAGGAATTTCTAGAGAGGGCAGAACGGTACACCCATCTCCTGAAGAAAGGCGGACTTACCCTGGATCCGGTGGAGGTGGAGAAGTTCGCAAAGCGAACAATGTCTATCTTCGTGGTAGACAAAGCTACTCGAAGGGTTTGCCGATCCTCCAAGGACATTATTTTTAAGTCCTTGACGGCTCTGGGGTTTGCGCCCCAGCAGATAGTTCGGGGGATCAAACCTTTCATGTGGGACGTGCTGCTGCCCTCGCAGGAAGATTGCGTCTCCATGATCAATCGTGATCTAGTAACGAAGGATCTCATCCTTCGGACGGAGTACGGTGGCAAGAGACGGACCAGGGTGGCTGTTCACGAGGTTCCCGCCCAAGTGAAGGGAGAGGCGCTGGCTGCTTATTTCAAGCAGTTCGGAGAAATCCTCAGCGTCTCCTCGGATGTCAGGCTCGGTACATGGAGCTTCGACATTATGCTGGGCGAAAAGGCCTTTGGCGACATTCCCAGCATGTTGGATGTCGACAAAAGAATGCTGCCTGTCATTGTAACAGGCAGGAGACCGACATGCTGGAAATGTGGCAAACCCGGCCATATGGCCTCTGCATGCGCAGGGGACCGCGCCCCGGACATACAGCCAGACTCCAACAGGAGCGCCCCTGGGACGTCCCAGCTGCCAAAACCTAAGGCCTCTGTTCCCGCCGCCCCCTTGACCACACCGGGTGAAGGGGATTGGAAGGTAGTTGGTAAGGGAAAGAGGAAGGCGAGGGCGGCGGCACGCCCGAACACGCAGCAGAACGGCGGCGTCTCCACTTCCGACGGCAGGCGGGTTGGTGCCTCGGCCCCAGCTCCCAGAACGGAGCATTCTCCGTCCACCCAAAATACCCAGCGGGTCAAGCAGGTGGTTGCTGATTTGGAGAAGCAGCTGGCCCACCCAAAACAGACGACACCACCACCATCACCGAGACGGACGACACCACCACCATCACCGAGACGAACGACACCACCACCATCACCGAGACGGACGACACCACAACCAACAACGAGACCAACAACACCAAGACCAAACAAATCATCACTGAAGTCCGTTAGCCCGCCATCCTCTGCCCCGTCTTCCCCGACCAAACCAAAGACCCTGCCCCCGCCTCCAAGAGCCCGCTCGACATCTCCGCAAGAGAGGGACACAACCCCGGTGCACAAGGGGGAAACCCCTACAAGAAAAGACTTTGCTGCACCGGGGAAGAGACTGAGGAGCCCCTCGGATGAGGTCGACGGAAAGAGGCGGAAGGCAAAACTCTTGTATAACACGGGGAAGAACATCTGCCGTGTGACCGCCGAGAGCGCGGAGAGGGCCAAAGACTTTAGCAGGAGGACAAGCGATTTGAAGGTCCTCCTGGCCATGAAGAAATGTGGCGAAGAGGATCTGGAGGATCCAGTAAATTTTCCTCAGGCCAAAATGGTCCTCACCGTAGTGCGAATCGGTGCGGGATCACGGCAGGTGTGGGGCATGATTGAGGAGGCAAAGAAAACTTTTTCGGACACATCACCAATCGTCACCACAGATGACAGAGAACTCACTAACCTCAAACAGTTCTGTACTGGGAGGGTCCCGGTGTTTGTACACCCGTCCTTCTATAGGGCCTTAAAAGTAACCTTTCCCTGGGATGTCGGTGGTATATCCCATGATGGCTCCATCAAAACTGAGATGGGCTCCGGATCCATGGGAGAAACAGTCGGCATCCCCACACAGACTATGTTTCGGGGCGAGGCCCAACCCTAAGGTAATTGTTTTTCAATGTCTCTATGGTTAGCTACTGTGAATGGCCGAGGTCTGAGGTCGGAGTCTCGTAGGGCGAGACTCTCACGCGAGCTTCAGCGCCTCGGCGTGAATGTGTGTTGTGTGCAAGAAACCCATCTTGTTGCCAGCGACTATGAGGATGTGCTGTCGAAGAGGTTCCACCTCTACTCAGCGTATTTTGATAGCCGATCCAGAGGGATCTCTTGGCTAGTCAGCAGGGCCTTGCCGGCGACGTGTAACCTTGTGTACGCCGATCCGGAGGGCAGGCTTTGCGTCCTGGATGTCACCATAAAAGGAAAGTCTCTTCGCTTCATCGGGGTTTATGCGCCCAACGACCAGGCGGAGCGGGCTGCCTTTTTTCGGCGGATCGAGCCGTTTTTGATGTCGCCTCGCCAGGTAGTTTTAGCGGGTGATTGGAACGCCGTCCTTGAACCCGAATTAGATCGTAGCGGGGCTAGATCGGGTACTTACAACCCGGATGTCAAACCATTTCGCGAGTTTATCGACAGATTTGACTTAGTCGATAAGTTCAGAAATGAGCATCCTAAAGAGGCAGCATGGACTTGGACAAATAGGGGCGGCCCGGATACAGTAGTTCGCTCGAGCTATATCGACCGGGTTCTAGTAAGGAGAGTCGACGTAGGGCTCTTAGGGTGTCCAAGTTTTCATTCGATAGTTTTCTCGGATCATCGGCTTGTCCGGGTACGAGTAAACTTAGAAAAACCTAAGCCTAGATTAAACGGTTACTGGAAGTTCAACACGTCTCTACTGGAGTCGAAAGACTTCCGGAACCAGTTACTACTAACCATACAAAGGGAGATGACGGGGAGTGTGGTTGGGAATAAGTGGTGGGGCCATCTTAAGACTGTCATTAGGTCGTTTGCGGCTGATTATAGCCGTCGGCTCAACAGAGATAGATTAGCAGCGCAAACGGCAGCCGAAGCTAGATTAGAGGGTGCCATCAAATCGGGAGATAGTGTGGAGGTTTCTGTAGCTAGGGCCGAGCTGGCCTCCTCGCTTATCAAGAAGGACCAAGCTCTGGTAGTTAGGTCTAGGCTAAAGAAAATGTCTGCCGAGGCAACGAACATGGCCGCTGAACTGCGGCATGAGGAGTTGCGCAGCGCTTCGGACCGATATTTCCCTCGTGTCACAGCACCGGACGGACGACAAGCGACTACAAACGAAGGCATCTGCGAGACCTTCCGGTCTTATTTCCGGGACCTCTTCTCCAGAGAACCCGGACTGAGCTCTGCTCAGTTCGACACTTATCTGGCCGACTTTCCTCGTCTCGAGGGGGTCGAAGCGGATGTGTGTGAGGGGGCCATCACGGAAGAGGAAGTCTGGGATGCGCTTAAGCTGGCCGGCCGGGACAAGACCCCAGGTATAGATGGACTTCCCTACGAGCTGTACTTGAGGCTGTCGCCCGTTTTTATACCCCTGCTGACACTGATGTTTAACCACTGGCTGAGGAATGGGAACATACCCCAACGCTTCACCAGGGGTGTCATCAAGTTGTTACGCAAGAACAAAAGCGGAGGGGATGGGATAGATAATTTCCGCCCCTTGACTATGCTAAACGCAGACCTCAAGGTGTTGGCGAGGGTCTTGGCCAACCGTCTGCAGTTTGTCCTGCCTAGTCTGATTGGCCCCGAACAGACTTGTGCTGTGAAGGGCAGGACTATTCAGGACAACCTTCATATGATACGCCAGATCATAGAAAATGTCGACGGAGAAGCCGCGCTGATCAATTTGGATCAGTCCAAGGCATTCGATAGGGTGGACCATCATTTTCTCGAGGCTGTTCTCGCGTCTGCTGGCTTTGGGCCGCATTTTCGCTCCTGGATCCGGCTTTTGTACAAGTCGCCTGGGGCTCTGGTCGAGGTAAACGGGGTAAGGTCGGAGCCTTTCACCTTGTCTCGCTCCATTCGTCAAGGTTGTCCACTATCGCCCATGCTTTACGTTCTTGCGTTGGAGCCCTTCCTACGCAAGCTAAAGGCGAATCCGGTCCTTCGCGGAATCTCGGTGCCTGGCGCCACCAATGCTGCCAGGTATTCTGCCTATGCCGATGACGTGTCGGTCTTCGTCAAGACCGCTGACGAAATACGCGAGGTCGGTAAAGAGATTTGCAGGTATGAGACGGTAGCGGGGGCCAAGTTCAACCACGATAAGTCTGTCGGCTTGCGGTTGGGCCAGTGGGAGGGTGTTCCTCTCCCCGGTCCCTTCAGCTGGACGGATGGGCCCGTCAAGTTACTCGGTATCTGGTTCGGGCCAGGACTTCAGCTGGACACCAACTGGTCGGAGGTTCTGAAGAGGGTCGAGGAAGCAGTTCGCCTGTGGACTCGAAGGAACCTTTCCTTGAAGGGGAGGGCGGAAGTGTGCATCTCGCACATCTACCCGATTCTACTTTACCGTCTCTCCGTACTTCCACTCCTGTCTACCGAACGACGAAAGTTCGTTGATGCCCTTTTCGATTTCCTTTGGAGAGGAAAGGCGCATCTGGTACGTCGCGAGGTCTGCTGCCTCCATCCTGCAGAAGGCGGTCTAGGCATGCCCAGCATTGAGAACCGTCAATACACGCTGCGGCTGGGTTTCCTGCAAAGGATGTGCATCGGAAATGGGGAGGATGAGGAGGACGTTTTCTGGAAGGAAGACGCTCGCCGAGCCTTTCCGTCGCTGGAAAGCGTGCATACGGGTGAGGCGGAGGCAAACCGAACGCTTCAAGACGAATGCCCTTTTTATGAGGAGTGTCGAGATGCGCTGGGCCACCTCATAGAGGTGAAGGACCGTCTCTCCGACACCAGGGCGTTGTCTCAGAAGGCTTTATATCGAGTTCTAGTGAGGGTAGAGGCGAAAGACAAACTCCAGGACGAGCTCGGTCTTACGAACGAGGAATTTCGTTCCGTACTGCCATGGGCGCCCGGGTTGAAATGCCTCAACAACGACGAGGCATCACTCACCTGGCAGGTGATGCGAGGGGCTCTCTGGGTCGGCAAGAGGCTTCACGCAGCGGGGCTGGTGGCCACACCAAAGTGCGTGCGCTGCGGTGAGTGGGAGGAGTCCATCGCCCACGCCTTCATTCACTGTAGTGTCGTACACCCGCTGTGTCAGCTGATTGAAGGCTACATGGTTCGCATCTTGGGCGGGAAGTTCTTCTTCCTTGATGCCAGCACGGTTTGCTCCAACGTGCTGCCGCCGGCCTCTAAGGACCAGCAGTATGTACTCTTGTGTTTGCTTGGCATCATGCGAATGGTTGTGTGGACGACGCGACAGAAGGAATTTCACGGAGGCGAGATTTTCTCCTCTTCTCAACTGGTCGCTTTCTTTAAGCATCAGCTTAAAGTCAAGATCAGGGCGGAAAAGGTGCGTCTCTCTTCGTTGAAATTCGGCAAATGTTGGGTGAGAGTTTCGCAATTGGTGCGTGTAAGAGGAGCTAACCTTGAGTGGTTGTTAGACGCGACTTAGGACAAAGGATTTTGGGCCACGCGCCGAAACGTCAGTCATCCCAGACCCGGTTAAGTTAAGCTTTTGATCGACTTTGTCAGAACTAGCTAGAGTATGCAAGTGTTTAGTTTCCCACTTTTGGTCCCACATGTATTATATGCCCCATCCCCTCCCTGCTTTCTAGGTGACAGACATTCTTGTTCACAGGCGAGATCAGGTACGAACGTTACCTGATATTTCTACCCAGTTAAACAGGATGTCTGCCACATCTTCACAATTGGGCGGGACCCGATACTAACACCTATTTATTTTTCAGGTCTCACATTGTTCATTGTATATATTCATTTGTATCCCCCGCCCTGCTTTCATGTAAATAAAATTTCAAGCTAGGCTTCTAGTGGAAAAATTGTGGTATTTTGGTAATTGTGGTGCGAGAGTTTAGTACAAATGTGGTATTATGGTGAAAGGCTTATTGTCAGTACGAATGGGTCAATGAGAGCGACTAGCTAGTTACGATTTAAGACTAGAGATGACCAATCCTTTTCCCCCACCCCCAAATTTCGCCCTTGTGGCACATTTTGTAATATTTTACGAATAAATATTAAGATCAAAGTGTAGTATCTGTTCTTATCAGCTTAATATCTGATACGTCCCCGAAGTGGGACTTCGATATTAAACTGATTTTTGGAACACGGCGAAGTGTCAGGGGCTTGCTCCGCCTTTGCCACGGGTTGGCCTGGTATTGCAGTGCCTCCAGGAGTCAGCCCAGTCTCCCTACTATAGCGGAGACAAATAAAAACGAATCCAAAAATAGACCTCCTTCTCACTCTCAGCAGTTTACAGGGAAACCGCGTCCCGGTTCCACGTAAATAAAGATTGCTCCCTTCGGGTTATATTGTCTACTCTTTTCATTTTATTTTTTTTTTTCTCTCTGCTGTTGTTCATCATCATACTGATATTGCAGTACCCCCCTGGCAGAGGAGGAGGAGCACAACTATCTGAGCCTCCAGAACAGAACACGTGTACTTGCTTCTTTCCCCCGCTCGCTGTAGGACTTTCACAGCCTGATGCGGTGGTGTTCCTCCACTGCTGTATGGTGAGTAAATGTCGCTTCCGTTTGAGGTGCCATCTCTTCACTGATATCCTGCAAGTGGGTCAGCAATGATGAGCAGCATTTTCCTTTGCGGCCACGCGAGGACTCTTTTTTTTTTTTTCCTCTAAATTAACGGAAACATTTTCCCACCCTCCTCGCGTAACGCTCGTTTTTTTTTTTTTTTTTCTTCGTGGTCATTGCCATAGCAATGGTCAGATGCCCGGAGTGATTCTCCCCTCTATTTGCAGGTCTCTGAGGCGTCCAGGAGGCGAGTACTCTCCGCAGCGGTGGAGGTGGAGAAGCATATGGACTGTTGTACCGTGGTGTTGCCAGCACAGACGTAAGTAGCCTCTCTCGGCTGCGCCCACCAGCATTGCTCGCGGCTGGCCATTGTATCTCTACCCAGCCACCCCCCCAAAAAAAGAACTCTTTGTGACGCGCCCGCTCGCCTAGCCTGGCGTGCTACCGCCGGTGGCGCCCAGCAGCTCGGCGAGATGCCGCTGGATTGCCTCTTCTCGCTATACGCGAGCACTGAGTGCCCCTTTGCGAGGTAAACTGCTGCCAGCATTTTGGTGACCGGCAGCTCGGCCACTCCTTTACCCCGTCGATGTCGGACGGTGCCTGGCTCCACTCGCGTGACCTCTTTTCGCCTACTACTTATCGCTTCTCGGCCTTTTGGCTAAGATCAAAGTGTAGTATCTGTTCTTATCAGCTTAATATCTGATACGTCCCCGAAGTGGGACTTCGATATTAAACTGATTTTTGGAACACGGCGAAGTGTCAGGGGCTTGCTCCGCCTTTGCCACGGGTTGGCCTGGTATTGCAGTGCCTCCAGGAGTCAGCCCAGTCTCCCTACTATAGCGGAGACAAATAAAAACGAATCCAAAAATAGACCTCCTTCTCACTCTCAGCAGTTTACAGGGAAACCGCGTCCCGGTTCCACGTAAATAAAGATTGCTCCCTTCGGGTTATATTGTCTACTCTTTTCATTTTATTTTTTTTTTTCTCTCTGCTGTTGTTCATCATCATACTGATATTGCAGTACCCCCCTGGCAGAGGAGGAGGAGCACAACTATCTGAGCCTCCAGAACAGAACACGTGTACTTGCTTCTTTCCCCCGCTCGCTGTAGGACTTTCACAGCCTGATGCGGTGGTGTTCCTCCACTGCTGTATGGTGAGTAAATGTCGCTTCCGTTTGAGGTGCCATCTCTTCACTGATATCCTGCAAGTGGGTCAGCAATGATGAGCAGCATTTTCCTTTGCGGCCACGCGAGGACTCTTTTTTTTTTTTTTTTTTTTTTTTTTTTTTTTTCCTCTAAATTAACGGAAACATTTTCCCACCCTCCTCGCGTAACGCTCGTTTTTTTTTTTTTTTTTCTTCGTGGTCATTGCCATAGCAATGGTCAGATGCCCGGAGTGATTCTCCCCTCTATTTGCAGGTCTCTGAGGCGTCCAGGAGGCGAGTACTCTCCGCAGCGGTGGAGGTGGAGAAGCATATGGACTGTTGTACCGTGGTGTTGCCAGCACAGACGTAAGTAGCCTCTCTCGGCTGCGCCCACCAGCATTGCTCGCGGCTGGCCATTGTATCTCTACCCAGCCACCCCCCCAAAAAAAGAACTCTTTGTGACGCGCCCGCTCGCCTAGCCTGGCGTGCTACCGCCGGTGGCGCCCAGCAGCTCGGCGAGATGCCGCTGGATTGCCTCTTCTCGCTATACGCGAGCACTGAGTGCCCCTTTGCGAGGTAAACTGCTGCCAGCATTTTGGTGACCGGCAGCTCGGCCACTCCTTTACCCCGTCGATGTCGGACGGTGCCTGGCTCCACTCGCGTGACCTCTTTTCGCCTACTACTTATCGCTTCTCGGCCTTTTGGCTAAGATCAAAGTGTAGTATCTGTTCTTATCAGCTTAATATCTGATACGTCCCCGAAGTGGGACTTCGATATTAAACTGATTTTTGGAACACGGCGAAGTGTCAGGGGCTTGCTCCGCCTTTGCCACGGGTTGGCCTGGTATTGCAGTGCCTCCAGGAGTCAGCCCAGTCTCCCTACTATAGCGGAGACAAATAAAAACGAATCCAAAAATAGACCTCCTTCTCACTCTCAGCAGTTTACAGGGAAACCGCGTCCCGGTTCCACGTAAATAAAGATTGCTCCCTTCGGGTTATATTGTCTACTCTTTTCATTTTATTTTTTTTTTTCTCTCTGCTGTTGTTCATCATCATACTGATATTGCAGTACCCCCCTGGCAGAGGAGGAGGAGCACAACTATCTGAGCCTCCAGAACAGAACACGTGTACTTGCTTCTTTCCCCCGCTCGCTGTAGGACTTTCACAGCCTGATGCGGTGGTGTTCCTCCACTGCTGTATGGTGAGTAAATGTCGCTTCCGTTTGAGGTGCCATCTCTTCACTGATATCCTGCAAGTGGGTCAGCAATGATGAGCAGCATTTTCCTTTGCGGCCACGCGAGGACTCTTTTTTTTTTTTTTTTTTTTTTTTTTTTTTTTCCTCTAAATTAACGGAAACATTTTCCCACCCTCCTCGCGTAACGCTCGTTTTTTTTTTTTTTTTTCTTCGTGGTCATTGCCATAGCAATGGTCAGATGCCCGGAGTGATTCTCCCCTCTATTTGCAGGTCTCTGAGGCGTCCAGGAGGCGAGTACTCTCCGCAGCGGTGGAGGTGGAGAAGCATATGGACTGTTGTACCGTGGTGTTGCCAGCACAGACGTAAGTAGCCTCTCTCGGCTGCGCCCACCAGCATTGCTCGCGGCTGGCCATTGTATCTCTACCCAGCCACCCCCCCAAAAAAAGAACTCTTTGTGACGCGCCCGCTCGCCTAGCCTGGCGTGCTACCGCCGGTGGCGCCCAGCAGCTCGGCGAGATGCCGCTGGATTGCCTCTTCTCGCTATACGCGAGCACTGAGTGCCCCTTTGCGAGGTAAACTGCTGCCAGCATTTTGGTGACCGGCAGCTCGGCCACTCCTTTACCCCGTCGATGTCGGACGGTGCCTGGCTCCACTCGCGTGACCTCTTTTCGCCTACTACTTATCGCTTCTCGGCCTTTTGGCTAAGATCAAAGTGTAGTATCTGTTCTTATCAGCTTAATATCTGATACGTCCCCGAAGTGGGACTTCGATATTAAACTGATTTTTGGAACACGGCGAAGTGTCAGGGGCTTGCTCCGCCTTTGCCACGGGTTGGCCTGGTATTGCAGTGCCTCCAGGAGTCAGCCCAGTCTCCCTACTATAGCGGAGACAAATAAAAACGAATCCAAAAATAGACCTCCTTCTCACTCTCAGCAGTTTACAGGGAAACCGCGTCCCGGTTCCACGTAAATAAAGATTGCTCCCTTCGGGTTATATTGTCTACTCTTTTCATTTTATTTTTTTTTTTCTCTCTGCTGTTGTTCATCATCATACTGATATTGCAGTACCCCCCTGGCAGAGGAGGAGGAGCACAACTATCTGAGCCTCCAGAACAGAACACGTGTACTTGCTTCTTTCCCCCGCTCGCTGTAGGACTTTCACAGCCTGATGCGGTGGTGTTCCTCCACTGCTGTATGGTGAGTAAATGTCGCTTCCGTTTGAGGTGCCATCTCTTCACTGATATCCTGCAAGTGGGTCAGCAATGATGAGCAGCATTTTCCTTTGCGGCCACGCGAGGACTCTTTTTTTTTTTTTTTTTTTTTTTTTTTTTTTTTCCTCTAAATTAACGGAAACATTTTCCCACCCTCCTCGCGTAACGCTCGTTTTTTTTTTTTTTTTTCTTCGTGGTCATTGCCATAGCAATGGTCAGATGCCCGGAGTGATTCTCCCCTCTATTTGCAGGTCTCTGAGGCGTCCAGGAGGCGAGTACTCTCCGCAGCGGTGGAGGTGGAGAAGCATATGGACTGTTGTACCGTGGTGTTGCCAGCACAGACGTAAGTAGCCTCTCTCGGCTGCGCCCACCAGCATTGCTCGCGGCTGGCCATTGTATCTCTACCCAGCCACCCCCCCAAAAAAAGAACTCTTTGTGACGCGCCCGCTCGCCTAGCCTGGCGTGCTACCGCCGGTGGCGCCCAGCAGCTCGGCGAGATGCCGCTGGATTGCCTCTTCTCGCTATACGCGAGCACTGAGTGCCCCTTTGCGAGGTAAACTGCTGCCAGCATTTTGGTGACCGGCAGCTCGGCCACTCCTTTACCCCGTCGATGTCGGACGGTGCCTGGCTCCACTCGCGTGACCTCTTTTCGCCTACTACTTATCGCTTCTCGGCCTTTTGGCTAAGATCAAAGTGTAGTATCTGTTCTTATCAGCTTAATATCTGATACGTCCCCGAAGTGGGACTTCGATATTAAACTGATTTTTGGAACACGGCGAAGTGTCAGGGGCTTGCTCCGCCTTTGCCACGGGTTGGCCTGGTATTGCAGTGCCTCCAGGAGTCAGCCCAGTCTCCCTACTATAGCGGAGACAAATAAAAACGAATCCAAAAATAGACCTCCTTCTCACTCTCAGCAGTTTACAGGGAAACCGCGTCCCGGTTCCACGTAAATAAAGATTGCTCCCTTCGGGTTATATTGTCTACTCTTTTCATTTTATTTTTTTTTTTCTCTCTGCTGTTGTTCATCATCATACTGATATTGCAGTACCCCCCTGGCAGAGGAGGAGGAGCACAACTATCTGAGCCTCCAGAACAGAACACGTGTACTTGCTTCTTTCCCCCGCTCGCTGTAGGACTTTCACAGCCTGATGCGGTGGTGTTCCTCCACTGCTGTATGGTGAGTAAATGTCGCTTCCGTTTGAGGTGCCATCTCTTCACTGATATCCTGCAAGTGGGTCAGCAATGATGAGCAGCATTTTCCTTTGCGGCCACGCGAGGACTCTTTTTTTTTTTTTTTTTTTTTTTTTTTTTTTCCTCTAAATTAACGGAAACATTTTCCCACCCTCCTCGCGTAACGCTCGTTTTTTTTTTTTTTTTTCTTCGTGGTCATTGCCATAGCAATGGTCAGATGCCCGGAGTGATTCTCCCCTCTATTTGCAGGTCTCTGAGGCGTCCAGGAGGCGAGTACTCTCCGCAGCGGTGGAGGTGGAGAAGCATATGGACTGTTGTACCGTGGTGTTGCCAGCACAGACGTAAGTAGCCTCTCTCGGCTGCGCCCACCAGCATTGCTCGCGGCTGGCCATTGTATCTCTACCCAGCCACCCCCCCAAAAAAAGAACTCTTTGTGACGCGCCCGCTCGCCTAGCCTGGCGTGCTACCGCCGGTGGCGCCCAGCAGCTCGGCGAGATGCCGCTGGATTGCCTCTTCTCGCTATACGCGAGCACTGAGTGCCCCTTTGCGAGGTAAACTGCTGCCAGCATTTTGGTGACCGGCAGCTCGGCCACTCCTTTACCCCGTCGATGTCGGACGGTGCCTGGCTCCACTCGCGTGACCTCTTTTCGCCTACTACTTATCGCTTCTCGGCCTTTTGGCTAAGATCAAAGTGTAGTATCTGTTCTTATCAGCTTAATATCTGATACGTCCCCGAAGTGGGACTTCGATATTAAACTGATTTTTGGAACACGGCGAAGTGTCAGGGGCTTGCTCCGCCTTTGCCACGGGTTGGCCTGGTATTGCAGTGCCTCCAGGAGTCAGCCCAGTCTCCCTACTATAGCGGAGACAAATAAAAACGAATCCAAAAATAGACCTCCTTCTCACTCTCAGCAGTTTACAGGGAAACCGCGTCCCGGTTCCACGTAAATAAAGATTGCTCCCTTCGGGTTATATTGTCTACTCTTTTCATTTTATTTTTTTTTTTCTCTCTGCTGTTGTTCATCATCATACTGATATTGCAGTACCCCCCTGGCAGAGGAGGAGGAGCACAACTATCTGAGCCTCCAGAACAGAACACGTGTACTTGCTTCTTTCCCCCGCTCGCTGTAGGACTTTCACAGCCTGATGCGGTGGTGTTCCTCCACTGCTGTATGGTGAGTAAATGTCGCTTCCGTTTGAGGTGCCATCTCTTCACTGATATCCTGCAAGTGGGTCAGCAATGATGAGCAGCATTTTCCTTTGCGGCCACGCGAGGACTCTTTTTTTTTTTTTTTTTTTTTTTTTTTTTTTTCCTCTAAATTAACGGAAACATTTTCCCACCCTCCTCGCGTAACGCTCGTTTTTTTTTTTTTTTTTCTTCGTGGTCATTGCCATAGCAATGGTCAGATGCCCGGAGTGATTCTCCCCTCTATTTGCAGGTCTCTGAGGCGTCCAGGAGGCGAGTACTCTCCGCAGCGGTGGAGGTGGAGAAGCATATGGACTGTTGTACCGTGGTGTTGCCAGCACAGACGTAAGTAGCCTCTCTCGGCTGCGCCCACCAGCATTGCTCGCGGCTGGCCATTGTATCTCTACCCAGCCACCCCCCCAAAAAAAGAACTCTTTGTGACGCGCCCGCTCGCCTAGCCTGGCGTGCTACCGCCGGTGGCGCCCAGCAGCTCGGCGAGATGCCGCTGGATTGCCTCTTCTCGCTATACGCGAGCACTGAGTGCCCCTTTGCGAGGTAAACTGCTGCCAGCATTTTGGTGACCGGCAGCTCGGCCACTCCTTTACCCCGTCGATGTCGGACGGTGCCTGGCTCCACTCGCGTGACCTCTTTTCGCCTACTACTTATCGCTTCTCGGCCTTTTGGCTAAGATCAAAGTGTAGTATCTGTTCTTATCAGCTTAATATCTGATACGTCCCCGAAGTGGGACTTCGATATTAAACTGATTTTTGGAACACGGCGAAGTGTCAGGGGCTTGCTCCGCCTTTGCCACGGGTTGGCCTGGTATTGCAGTGCCTCCAGGAGTCAGCCCAGTCTCCCTACTATAGCGGAGACAAATAAAAACGAATCCAAAAATAGACCTCCTTCTCACTCTCAGCAGTTTACAGGGAAACCGCGTCCCGGTTCCACGTAAATAAAGATTGCTCCCTTCGGGTTATATTGTCTACTCTTTTCATTTTATTTTTTTTTTTCTCTCTGCTGTTGTTCATCATCATACTGATATTGCAGTACCCCCCTGGCAGAGGAGGAGGAGCACAACTATCTGAGCCTCCAGAACAGAACACGTGTACTTGCTTCTTTCCCCCGCTCGCTGTAGGACTTTCACAGCCTGATGCGGTGGTGTTCCTCCACTGCTGTATGGTGAGTAAATGTCGCTTCCGTTTGAGGTGCCATCTCTTCACTGATATCCTGCAAGTGGGTCAGCAATGATGAGCAGCATTTTCCTTTGCGGCCACGCGAGGACTCTTTTTTTTTTTTTTTTTTTTTTTTTTTTTTTTTTCCTCTAAATTAACGGAAACATTTTCCCACCCTCCTCGCGTAACGCTCGTTTTTTTTTTTTTTTTTCTTCGTGGTCATTGCCATAGCAATGGTCAGATGCCCGGAGTGATTCTCCCCTCTATTTGCAGGTCTCTGAGGCGTCCAGGAGGCGAGTACTCTCCGCAGCGGTGGAGGTGGAGAAGCATATGGACTGTTGTACCGTGGTGTTGCCAGCACAGACGTAAGTAGCCTCTCTCGGCTGCGCCCACCAGCATTGCTCGCGGCTGGCCATTGTATCTCTACCCAGCCACCCCCCCAAAAAAAGAACTCTTTGTGACGCGCCCGCTCGCCTAGCCTGGCGTGCTACCGCCGGTGGCGCCCAGCAGCTCGGCGAGATGCCGCTGGATTGCCTCTTCTCGCTATACGCGAGCACTGAGTGCCCCTTTGCGAGGTAAACTGCTGCCAGCATTTTGGTGACCGGCAGCTCGGCCACTCCTTTACCCCGTCGATGTCGGACGGTGCCTGGCTCCACTCGCGTGACCTCTTTTCGCCTACTACTTATCGCTTCTCGGCCTTTTGGCTAAGATCAAAGTGTAGTATCTGTTCTTATCAGCTTAATATCTGATACGTCCCCGAAGTGGGACTTCGATATTAAACTGATTTTTGGAACACGGCGAAGTGTCAGGGGCTTGCTCCGCCTTTGCCACGGGTTGGCCTGGTATTGCAGTGCCTCCAGGAGTCAGCCCAGTCTCCCTACTATAGCGGAGACAAATAAAAACGAATCCAAAAATAGACCTCCTTCTCACTCTCAGCAGTTTACAGGGAAACCGCGTCCCGGTTCCACGTAAATAAAGATTGCTCCCTTCGGGTTATATTGTCTACTCTTTTCATTTTATTTTTTTTTTTCTCTCTGCTGTTGTTCATCATCATACTGATATTGCAGTACCCCCCTGGCAGAGGAGGAGGAGCACAACTATCTGAGCCTCCAGAACAGAACACGTGTACTTGCTTCTTTCCCCCGCTCGCTGTAGGACTTTCACAGCCTGATGCGGTGGTGTTCCTCCACTGCTGTATGGTGAGTAAATGTCGCTTCCGTTTGAGGTGCCATCTCTTCACTGATATCCTGCAAGTGGGTCAGCAATGATGAGCAGCATTTTCCTTTGCGGCCACGCGAGGACTCTTTTTTTTTTTTTTTTTTTTTTTTTTTTTTTTTTTCCTCTAAATTAACGGAAACATTTTCCCACCCTCCTCGCGTAACGCTCGTTTTTTTTTTTTTTTTTCTTCGTGGTCATTGCCATAGCAATGGTCAGATGCCCGGAGTGATTCTCCCCTCTATTTGCAGGTCTCTGAGGCGTCCAGGAGGCGAGTACTCTCCGCAGCGGTGGAGGTGGAGAAGCATATGGACTGTTGTACCGTGGTGTTGCCAGCACAGACGTAAGTAGCCTCTCTCGGCTGCGCCCACCAGCATTGCTCGCGGCTGGCCATTGTATCTCTACCCAGCCACCCCCCCAAAAAAAGAACTCTTTGTGACGCGCCCGCTCGCCTAGCCTGGCGTGCTACCGCCGGTGGCGCCCAGCAGCTCGGCGAGATGCCGCTGGATTGCCTCTTCTCGCTATACGCGAGCACTGAGTGCCCCTTTGCGAGGTAAACTGCTGCCAGCATTTTGGTGACCGGCAGCTCGGCCACTCCTTTACCCCGTCGATGTCGGACGGTGCCTGGCTCCACTCGCGTGACCTCTTTTCGCCTACTACTTATCGCTTCTCGGCCTTTTGGCTAAGATCAAAGTGTAGTATCTGTTCTTATCAGCTTAATATCTGATACGTCCCCGAAGTGGGACTTCGATATTAAACTGATTTTTGGAACACGGCGAAGTGTCAGGGGCTTGCTCCGCCTTTGCCACGGGTTGGCCTGGTATTGCAGTGCCTCCAGGAGTCAGCCCAGTCTCCCTACTATAGCGGAGACAAATAAAAACGAATCCAAAAATAGACCTCCTTCTCACTCTCAGCAGTTTACAGGGAAACCGCGTCCCGGTTCCACGTAAATAAAGATTGCTCCCTTCGGGTTATATTGTCTACTCTTTTCATTTTATTTTTTTTTTTCTCTCTGCTGTTGTTCATCATCATACTGATATTGCAGTACCCCCCTGGCAGAGGAGGAGGAGCACAACTATCTGAGCCTCCAGAACAGAACACGTGTACTTGCTTCTTTCCCCCGCTCGCTGTAGGACTTTCACAGCCTGATGCGGTGGTGTTCCTCCACTGCTGTATGGTGAGTAAATGTCGCTTCCGTTTGAGGTGCCATCTCTTCACTGATATCCTGCAAGTGGGTCAGCAATGATGAGCAGCATTTTCCTTTGCGGCCACGCGAGGACTCTTTTTTTTTTTTTTTTTTTTTTTTTTTTTTTTTCCTCTAAATTAACGGAAACATTTTCCCACCCTCCTCGCGTAACGCTCGTTTTTTTTTTTTTTTTTCTTCGTGGTCATTGCCATAGCAATGGTCAGATGCCCGGAGTGATTCTCCCCTCTATTTGCAGGTCTCTGAGGCGTCCAGGAGGCGAGTACTCTCCGCAGCGGTGGAGGTGGAGAAGCATATGGACTGTTGTACCGTGGTGTTGCCAGCACAGACGTAAGTAGCCTCTCTCGGCTGCGCCCACCAGCATTGCTCGCGGCTGGCCATTGTATCTCTACCCAGCCACCCCCCCAAAAAAAGAACTCTTTGTGACGCGCCCGCTCGCCTAGCCTGGCGTGCTACCGCCGGTGGCGCCCAGCAGCTCGGCGAGATGCCGCTGGATTGCCTCTTCTCGCTATACGCGAGCACTGAGTGCCCCTTTGCGAGGTAAACTGCTGCCAGCATTTTGGTGACCGGCAGCTCGGCCACTCCTTTACCCCGTCGATGTCGGACGGTGCCTGGCTCCACTCGCGTGACCTCTTTTCGCCTACTACTTATCGCTTCTCGGCCTTTTGGCTAAGATCAAAGTGTAGTATCTGTTCTTATCAGCTTAATATCTGATACGTCCCCGAAGTGGGACTTCGATATTAAACTGATTTTTGGAACACGGCGAAGTGTCAGGGGCTTGCTCCGCCTTTGCCACGGGTTGGCCTGGTATTGCAGTGCCTCCAGGAGTCAGCCCAGTCTCCCTACTATAGCGGAGACAAATAAAAACGAATCCAAAAATAGACCTCCTTCTCACTCTCAGCAGTTTACAGGGAAACCGCGTCCCGGTTCCACGTAAATAAAGATTGCTCCCTTCGGGTTATATTGTCTACTCTTTTCATTTTATTTTTTTTTTTCTCTCTGCTGTTGTTCATCATCATACTGATATTGCAGTACCCCCCTGGCAGAGGAGGAGGAGCACAACTATCTGAGCCTCCAGAACAGAACACGTGTACTTGCTTCTTTCCCCCGCTCGCTGTAGGACTTTCACAGCCTGATGCGGTGGTGTTCCTCCACTGCTGTATGGTGAGTAAATGTCGCTTCCGTTTGAGGTGCCATCTCTTCACTGATATCCTGCAAGTGGGTCAGCAATGATGAGCAGCATTTTCCTTTGCGGCCACGCGAGGACTCTTTTTTTTTTTTTTTTTTTTTTTTTTTTTTTTTTTCCTCTAAATTAACGGAAACATTTTCCCACCCTCCTCGCGTAACGCTCGTTTTTTTTTTTTTTTTTCTTCGTGGTCATTGCCATAGCAATGGTCAGATGCCCGGAGTGATTCTCCCCTCTATTTGCAGGTCTCTGAGGCGTCCAGGAGGCGAGTACTCTCCGCAGCGGTGGAGGTGGAGAAGCATATGGACTGTTGTACCGTGGTGTTGCCAGCACAGACGTAAGTAGCCTCTCTCGGCTGCGCCCACCAGCATTGCTCGCGGCTGGCCATTGTATCTCTACCCAGCCACCCCCCCAAAAAAAGAACTCTTTGTGACGCGCCCGCTCGCCTAGCCTGGCGTGCTACCGCCGGTGGCGCCCAGCAGCTCGGCGAGATGCCGCTGGATTGCCTCTTCTCGCTATACGCGAGCACTGAGTGCCCCTTTGCGAGGTAAACTGCTGCCAGCATTTTGGTGACCGGCAGCTCGGCCACTCCTTTACCCCGTCGATGTCGGACGGTGCCTGGCTCCACTCGCGTGACCTCTTTTCGCCTACTACTTATCGCTTCTCGGCCTTTTGCCTAGGATCAAAGTGTAGTATCTGTTCTTATCAGCTTTATTGGATTACTTCGATTTTTCGCTTGGAATACGTTACTCGGATTACAATTGCATTTATTGGATTATTTACCACTTTTGGACTGCGTTTGACACAAGTTTAGTATAAAAAAATAATAAAAAAAAAAAAAAAAAAAAAAAAAAAAAAAAAAATTCATCTCAAGAAAACGAACTCAGAGAATTCGACAGTTTTTTGATTTTCGCCACAGTTTTTGGACGAACATACAGCTCATTTAACCGATAAGTTTTTCCTTTTTTATTCTTTATTTTAAAAAAAAAAAAAACTCTTTATTTTTCTGTTTTTCTCTTAATTTTTGGTTTTCTTATTCTTTTTTGGCTGCACGCCGTTTTTGTTTCTTTCTCGTTTTTACACCCGTCCCGTACGTTTATTTACCGTTTTCGTCTTTGTTTAAACTATTATTATTGTCTTTGGTTTGCTCCCTTCGTTTTTTAATTTATTTTTATTTTGTTCGTAAATATAATTTATCCTTGGTTTGTATACTTAAAAAGACGTAAAGAGAAAACTTTATTAGTTAGACTGTGGTGGTTGTTTCCACCATGGTCGATAAAAACAACGCTGTTCCTGAGACACCGGTTGCTGAGCCGGTGTCGCCTGCTAAAACGGCCTGGTCAGAAAATAGGCCGCTCCAAAAGGATGGCATATATTATGCCACCCAAAGAAACAGATTTGCCGAAACATTCAACGGCAATGAGTTCCTTACAATTAAGGAAGCCCTGAATGCGGTGGAACCGCGTACAATTTCCCTGCTGACGTCAGACATTAAAACCCGGAAATTGGTTGGAGTCAGCAGGGAAAGTATGGAGGAGGCGCTAAAGGCACTGCACATCAACCCCAAAGTTTTGGCGAGAAGGACTAATGCGTTATGGGACATCCTTCTCCAGACTGAAGACCAAGCCAAGGAGTTGGCAGGGAAAACATTGTGTACAAAGATGCTGAGGCTTCAGACGGAGTACATGGGCACCCGCAGGACAAAGGTTACCGTCCATGGTGTGCCCGTTGACATCTCGGAGGACCGGATGGGGGCCTTTTTCACCCAATTTGGTGAGGTGAACGAAGTAAAGGCCCTCAGAAGTAAATCCGGAATCGAAACAGGGGATATGGAGGTGCAGATAACCCTGGACAGAACAGCGTTCAGGAATGTCCCCAACATTTTGATCTGCCGTGACAGGAGGATGCTGGTGGTGGTGGAGGGCAGAAAGCCTTGGTGTTGGTCGTGTGGGGTGTCAGGACACATGGCAAAAGAGTGCCCTAGTAAAAAGGGCACACAAGCTGCACCACGACCGGCATCGTCGACAGCGAAAGCAGCAACCGTGGCAGCTGGTAGACCGGAAGAGGGGACGTCAAAAGCTGACGGAGACTGGAAGGAGGTTAGTAGGGGCCGAAAGTCTTCCAAAGTTTCGTCTCAACCTCCCCCCAAAAAGATACCTCAGGAAGAGAGGCCGTCGCAGCCTGAAAAGCTGAAAAAGTTGCAGCCACCGAAGGAAGGGCAGCATCAGCCTATCAAACAGCAACAGCCCAAAAAATCACAGCAGCAGCAGCCGAAACAACAACAACAGCAGCAGGAGAAGCAACAACAACAACAACAGCAGCAAACGGAGATGGAGGTGGACAGAACACCTACACCTCGGGCTTCATCCCTGAAAAGGTGCAGGGAAGAAGAAGAGGACGAAAAGGATGAAGACGACCCACAACAAAGACATTCTGGCAATAGTAGGGCGGAGGAAGGCATGGCTAGATCCAGGTCGCTCTCTGTCCCTGCTTCACCAAGAAGATCGGTGGCTCCGACCAAATCTAGGAGCCACCCTCCCTCCCCATCTCGTGCTCCGCCCCCCTCTCCCTCCACTTCCTCCCTGGGCTCATCGGCCACCCCACCACACACATCTACCTCTTCCCCTCCCCACCCTTCCAGGGAGAAAAAGAAAAAGAAGAAGATGTTCGCAGGCCCCGAATCCATTTGTAAGGTGGATAGGGAGGATTTCAAATGGGGCCTGTCCAATCAAAAGAAAGCCATCTTGGGAGGACTGTACAAGATGAACTCCGTAGATGGCAGAAGTATTGAAGACCCCCGAAACTTCCCACAGGCCCCGGGCGTGATAACATGCGTGAGGGAGAAGGGGGCTTACCTGAAAGTATGGAGCCACATTTTCGAGGCTAGAGAAGCCTTCCCCGACATCAGGGTCGTCGAAACGGAAAACGACAATCTTAAAAAACTAAGGAACTTTTGTGCTGGGAGGGTCCCCGTTTTGCTCCATCCCTCCTTATATAGGGCGGTAAAACTAACTTACCCCACGGACGTCGGCGGGATTGTCCTGGACGGTCGCATGACGACCGAATTAGGAACGGGTAATCTAGGACAGGCCGTCGGGGTCCTTACCAGCGCAGATTTCCGCCCGGTATGTGAGTAGGCTTTTTGCTTTTCTCGTTTTTTCTTTGCAGGCCTAAACCATGTCTATCAAGATAGCGACGCTGAATGTGAATGGCTTGAGGGATCGGGGTAAGGCGGCCCGCCTGCTCCGGGACCTCTTGTCGTTCGACGTGGATGTAGCCGCGATCGAAGAGACCCACTTTGTTTGCAGTTCCGATGCGTGTGTGCTGTCTAACGACTTTGTCGTCTATTCAGCATATGGGGACCGAGCTGCCGGAGGAGTGTCTTTGCTGGTGAAGCGGACTCTAGATGCGAAGGTGGACCTTGTGCATACCGATGCCGAGGGACGGTTGATCGTGGCCGATATTGCCGTGAAAAGTGGTTCGTTTCGGGTCGTTGCGGTTTATGCGCCCAACGACCGGGAGGAGCGGGTTTCGTTTTTTCGGCGGTTGGAGCCTTTCCTGGTGGACTCGACGCGCTTAGCTCTAGTGGGGGACTGGAATGCCATCCTGGACCCCAAGTTAGATCGGGGGCGGGGCGCTAGCGGGGGAAGGGGCGATCGTAGCCTGGTCGATCTGATCGGCGACTTCGGTCTCGTCGATAGATACCGGGTCGATCACCCCGGGGGGAAAATGTGGACGTGGGCCCGTAGCTGGCCTTGTGACAAGGTGGTTAGCTACCTTGACAGAATGTTAGTGAGAAGGGCCGACATAGATCTGTTAGATTGTCCCACGTTCCACTGGGTAGGCTACACGGACCACAAACTCGTTTGTGCCCGTGTGGCGTTAGAACATAGGCCTAGAATGGCTGGCTACTGGAAGTTCAATCTGTCCTTACTGGACAGGCGGGACTTCCGGGAGCAGCTGACTAGCTTAGTGCAGCGGGAGCTAGTGGGGGCGGTTACCGGGAATAGGTGGTGGGACAGACTTAAATGTAGCATTAGGTCCTTCACCACTGACTTCAGCAAACGGCTCGCCCTAGATAGAGCTGATAAGGTGAGGACGCTTAAAGCTAGTCTTTCCCGGGCGGAGGCTGGGGGGGATCCCCTAGAGATAGCCGTAGCTAGGGAGGCCCTGGAGCGTTTGAATAGCGAGCGCTACATGGGCCAGGTAATTAGACATAGGTTAAGCAAGATGTCTTCCGAAGCCGTGAACATGGGCGCGGATCTGCGCCGGGAAGAGGTCCGTCGAGGTGGCGATCGTTACATTCGTGAAGTCAGAAACCCGGAGGGGCGCACCCTTCGGGCCACCGACGACATGTGCGAGGCGTTTCGGCGGCATTTCGAGAGCCGCTTTACCAGGGAGCCTGGTCTTCGTGAGGACGAGTTTCGCAGCTATTTGGCCGACTTTCCTCGGCTTTCGCCGACCGAAGCGGCTGGCTGCGAGGGAGAGATTACGGAGGGCGAGGTCTACGCGGCTTTGAAGAAGGTCGGCAGAGGCAAGTCGCCCGGTCTGGATGGTCTGCCCTATGAAGTGTACTTGAGGCTGTCGCACATCTTTGTCCCGATTTTGACGGTCGTGTTCAACAACTGGTTCCGGCAGGGGTCCCTCCCCGACCGGTTCTCCAGGGGCGTGATCACGCTGTTGAAAAAGGGCAAGGGTGTCGGGGGGAACCTAGACGACTACAGGCCCATAACTCTGCTAAACACAGAGTTAAAGATTTTGGCCAAGATCCTGCAGGAGCGCTTGCAGTCGGTTGCCGAGTCTCTGTTGGGTCCCGAGCAGACCTGTGCTGTGAGGGGTCGAACAATTCAGAGCAACCTGCACTTGATCCGCACGATCATAGAGGGAGTAAAAGACGACGAGAGAGCCGCGCTGATCAATTTGGATCAGTCCAAGGCATTTGACAGGGTTGACCATCGCTACCTGGCGGCTGTCCTGCAGGCCGCCGGATTCGCACCCGACTTCTGCCGCTGGATTAGCCTCCTGTATCGCTCCCCCAGCGCTGTGGTACAGGTGAACGGGAAGCTGTCGGGCGCCTTTGCGCTGTCTAGGTCGGTTCGTCAGGGTTGCCCGCTGTCGCCCCTACTTTACGCTTTGGCGTTGGAGCCTCTCCTTCGCCGGCTGAGGGACGGGGCGCGCAGTCCGGTCCTACGCGGAATCGCCGTTCCTGGCGGGGCTCGAGCCAGGGTTTCCGCGTACGCCGATGACGTGTCCGCCTTCGTGTCGTCTCGCAGCGGCATTAGGGCGGTGCTGAAGGCGCTGGCGCGGTACGAACAGGTGACGGGGGCCAAGATTAACCGCGACAAGTCGTCCGGCTTGCGGCTAGGTGCCTGGAAGGGGGTCGATCTTCCGGGGCCCTTCGGTTGGACGGACGGTCCTGTCCGCATTCTCGGAGTGTGGTTTGGGCCCGACCTCCAGCTGGAGAAGAATTGGTCTGAAGTACGAGCAAAGGTCGACGCTG
Organism: Acanthosepion lycidas; assembly: GCA_963932145.1. Classification (NCBI taxonomy): domain Eukaryota; kingdom Metazoa; phylum Mollusca; class Cephalopoda; order Sepiida; family Sepiidae; genus Acanthosepion; species Acanthosepion lycidas. The sequence goes on along the minus strand of CAWVQA010000605.1, from coordinate 4,066 downwards.
CCGGTCAGACTTGGCGCCGACGGAGGTTGTCCGTGAAGGGCAGGGCGGAGGTGTGTGCTACATACATCTTCCCTCTGATCCTTTATCGATTGTCCGTACTTCCTCTCTGTGACGACCATAGGGTGCCGCTCGAGCGCTCGCTATCCTCCACTTTGTGGAGGGGACGCGGGAATCGGGTCCACAGAGATGTCTGTGCACAGCGTCCGTGTCATGGGGGCCTGGGAATGCCGCACTTGGTGAGCCACAAACGTGCCTCCAGGCTGGCTTTCCTGCGCCGCGCGTTGACCGGAGATTCGGTTATGGCGGGGATTGTTAGGGACGCGTTCCCTTGCCTTACCATCACTCCCCCCATCTCGCGGGTTGAGCGCCGTCGTAAACCCCGGGAGCAATCGGATTTCCTTCGCGAGTGTCGGTCGGCCTTGCTGGCCGTCCCTCGGTCCAGTGACCTTTCTCGGCCTAGGAAGGTCTTCTATCGTTTGTTCGTGGAGGGGTTCGCGAAGGATTCCCTGCGCGAGGATCTCGGCTTGTCGGAGGACGAGTTTCGCTCTTACTGGTCTTGGGCGCCAGCGGCGGATTACCTCAGTAACCCTGAGTTTTCGCTTACCTGGCGACTGGCTCGGAATCGGCTGCCTCTCAATGACATGGCCTTCATATGGGGCCTGGCGGATTTGCCGGACTGCGAACGGTGCGGCCTTGGCTTAGAGGAAACGGCTTCGCACGCCTTCTACCATTGCCCCCGGGTCCGCCCCTTATGGGACCATGTCGGCGAGCTGACGGCTCGTCTCGCTCCCGAAAAGCTCGTGCCCATTGATCGCGCATACGCGTGTGACAATGTGTCGCCCCCGTATTCCGGGGTGAAACGGATGGTGTTTCTCACGCTGCTGGCCACGGCCCGAATGGTGATATGGACGACGCGACAGGAGGAAGTCTTGCGGGGCACCCGTCTTTCTCATCAGGATCTCTTCCGATTCTTTGAGCATCAGCTCAAGATGAAGATCAGAACTGATAGGAAACGCTTGCATTCGACAGTCTTCAGCGAAAGGTGGGTGACTGAGGCGAGCTTGGTTCGCGTGAACGGGGCTAGCCTTGATTTTCTCTTTTAGGTCAAGCCTACGTTACATCGGGGTGGTTTCCTGTGGAGCCCTCCCCTTGGTTAGGTTAGACAAGCCTTTGTGTACCTAGTTAATGTGAGTGAGTGCTGTTCCCGGCCTGTATCCCGGCTGCTCTTCAGTTATGATCCAGTCTGAGATTCCCGATCTCCCCAGTTTGTTTTTGACCCCCACTTTTTATCTCGACTGGGTCAGCCTTATATTTTCCCATGCCCTTCTGATTTATTTTTTATCCTTTTCCCACTCCCTTAGCGAGGGAGCTGCTTGATTTTGTCCGAGGGGCAGAATACAGTGGCCTCTCTGTTTTGAGGGTAGGACGGGTCCTACTAACATCAGTTATGTTTGATTTTAATTGTGTTAATGTATATATTTCAGTTCGTTATTGGGTTCATCTCCCTCCCCTCTCATATTTACATCGTAGAATTTTGTATATATATATCATTTTAGCATCATTAAATTTTTACGACACGGGGCGCGTTTTGTAGGTCCCCCTCGAGCGGATGCGGTATTATGGTGCATGGAGGATCGATTGGCGACGGACGAGTTCTTGTGGTGAATGGATACATTGTCAAAGTACGAATGGGTCGCGATTCGGATTAGCTAGGTATAAGATAGTTAGTGAAGACCAGCCTTCCACCCCTCCCCCTTCTTCGGCCTTGTGCCACAATTTTGTAATTTTTACAGAATAAATATCTATCGCTTCTCGGCCTTTTGGCTAAGATCAAAGTGTAGTATCTGTTCTTATCAGCTTAATATCTGATACGTCCCCGAAGTGGGACTTCGATATTAAACTGATTTTTGGAACACGGCGAAGTGTCAGGGGCTTGCTCCGCCTTTGCCACGGGTTGGCCTGGTATTGCAGTGCCTCCAGGAGTCAGCCCAGTCTCCCTACTATAGCGGAGACAAATAAAAACGAATCCAAAAATAGACCTCCTTCTCACTCTCAGCAGTTTACAGGGAAACCGCGTCCCGGTTCCACGTAAATAAAGATTGCTCCCTTCGGGTTATATTGTCTACTCTTTTCATTTTATTTTTTTTTTTCTCTCTGCTGTTGTTCATCATCATACTGATATTGCAGTACCCCCCTGGCAGAGGAGGAGGAGCACAACTATCTGAGCCTCCAGAACAGAACACGTGTACTTGCTTCTTTCCCCCGCTCGCTGTAGGACTTTCACAGCCTGATGCGGTGGTGTTCCTCCACTGCTGTATGGTGAGTAAATGTCGCTTCCGTTTGAGGTGCCATCTCTTCACTGATATCCTGCAAGTGGGTCAGCAATGATGAGCAGCATTTTCCTTTGCGGCCACGCGAGGACTCTTTTTTTTTTTTTTTTTTTTTTTTTTTTTTTTTCCTCTAAATTAACGGAAACATTTTCCCACCCTCCTCGCGTAACGCTCGTTTTTTTTTTTTTTTTTCTTCGTGGTCATTGCCATAGCAATGGTCAGATGCCCGGAGTGATTCTCCCCTCTATTTGCAGGTCTCTGAGGCGTCCAGGAGGCGAGTACTCTCCGCAGCGGTGGAGGTGGAGAAGCATATGGACTGTTGTACCGTGGTGTTGCCAGCACAGACGTAAGTAGCCTCTCTCGGCTGCGCCCACCAGCATTGCTCGCGGCTGGCCATTGTATCTCTACCCAGCCACCCCCCCAAAAAAAGAACTCTTTGTGACGCGCCCGCTCGCCTAGCCTGGCGTGCTACCGCCGGTGGCGCCCAGCAGCTCGGCGAGATGCCGCTGGATTGCCTCTTCTCGCTATACGCGAGCACTGAGTGCCCCTTTGCGAGGTAAACTGCTGCCAGCATTTTGGTGACCGGCAGCTCGGCCACTCCTTTACCCCGTCGATGTCGGACGGTGCCTGGCTCCACTCGCGTGACCTCTTTTCGCCTACTACTTATCGCTTCTCGGCCTTTTGGCTAAGATCAAAGTGTAGTATCTGTTCTTATCAGCTTAATATCTGATACGTCCCCGAAGTGGGACTTCGATATTAAACTGATTTTTGGAACACGGCGAAGTGTCAGGGGCTTGCTCCGCCTTTGCCACGGGTTGGCCTGGTATTGCAGTGCCTCCAGGAGTCAGCCCAGTCTCCCTACTATAGCGGAGACAAATAAAAACGAATCCAAAAATAGACCTCCTTCTCACTCTCAGCAGTTTACAGGGAAACCGCGTCCCGGTTCCACGTAAATAAAGATTGCTCCCTTCGGGTTATATTGTCTACTCTTTTCATTTTATTTTTTTTTTTCTCTCTGCTGTTGTTCATCATCATACTGATATTGCAGTACCCCCCTGGCAGAGGAGGAGGAGCACAACTATCTGAGCCTCCAGAACAGAACACGTGTACTTGCTTCTTTCCCCCGCTCGCTGTAGGACTTTCACAGCCTGATGCGGTGGTGTTCCTCCACTGCTGTATGGTGAGTAAATGTCGCTTCCGTTTGAGGTGCCATCTCTTCACTGATATCCTGCAAGTGGGTCAGCAATGATGAGCAGCATTTTCCTTTGCGGCCACGCGAGGACTCTTTTTTTTTTTTTTTTTTTTTTTTTTTTTTTTTTCCTCTAAATTAACGGAAACATTTTCCCACCCTCCTCGCGTAACGCTCGTTTTTTTTTTTTTTTTTCTTCGTGGTCATTGCCATAGCAATGGTCAGATGCCCGGAGTGATTCTCCCCTCTATTTGCAGGTCTCTGAGGCGTCCAGGAGGCGAGTACTCTCCGCAGCGGTGGAGGTGGAGAAGCATATGGACTGTTGTACCGTGGTGTTGCCAGCACAGACGTAAGTAGCCTCTCTCGGCTGCGCCCACCAGCATTGCTCGCGGCTGGCCATTGTATCTCTACCCAGCCACCCCCCCAAAAAAAGAACTCTTTGTGACGCGCCCGCTCGCCTAGCCTGGCGTGCTACCGCCGGTGGCGCCCAGCAGCTCGGCGAGATGCCGCTGGATTGCCTCTTCTCGCTATACGCGAGCACTGAGTG
>CAWVQA010000603.1:5000-30000 GCA_963932145.1 Acanthosepion lycidas | reverse complement strand
GTCCGAAGAATGTAAATAATAATAATAATATTGTTTAGAATTATAAGTTCCTCGTTACAGACATTTTATTTAAGAAAAGAATATTCATATTATTGAAAGCTACAAAAGAAAGGAAAGAGCCATCTTCTACTATGTACTAAAGTGCGGCGGCACATAGAAGAATGATAATTAATAAAAAAAAATCGTTAAGCATAGAAATTATCCTATTTGGAACACAAACAAAAATATCCCATATTAGACATGTGATGCAAATAAATGACACAGTTTATCTTTTTTCTGAGGATAGTCTTGGACCAAAAGGTTATCGAATGTAAACAAAATAATTTGGAATGCATAAAAACAAGCGACTGCGAATAGAATAAAATAAAATATACCCGTCCTGTCCGTATAAACAACCACTTAATGTAACTCTCTATCTCGAGTATTTCCGAGATTTGTACAGACTGGAACTTACTGAAAAAAAAGAAGAAAAGATCAAAATAGTATAATAACCTTTCACGGAAAATCGTTTAATGTATTGATGCTAAATAGAAGATCATCAAAGTTAAGTTGTTGAATTATGCTAAGTCTATAAACTGAGATTTCAGGGGATCCATCCTTTATATGACAGCAATATCCTATTCATTCCGCTGCTATGACTCCTGTAAATAAGCGACAGAAGTAAGGTACATCCTGGAGTCGTACAAGAAATTGATCATCTTTCCAATATCTTTATCGACGGATACAATTTATTAGTACCACTTGAGATATGGGGTGAACTTGAGCCGTAACAGAGATCCATGGCAAAGAATTTGAGAGTACGGTCGTTCATCTTAACTGCAATAAATTCAGTCTTTCCTCCTATTATGGAACGTTACATTTGGTTTGGCAAATATTGAATGTTACAAGCCGGTTTCCCACAACTGAGCTGTGTGAGCTAGGTCAGACGTAAGATCACCTGCCTGACTGATCCTCTAAATATTTATAAGGGGAACTGTGTAAACTGTACTAAAGGATTACTAGTTATCTGGGGATGTTTCTGATCAGTTTGTTCAAGTAGAGAAAAATGAGTGTAGGAGCTAGTAGAGAGCTTTGGTATCGTGTACATTAATCTAATGGGCTTCAGTTTACTGGCTGTTAACGATGACATTTATGTACCTACACCATAAAAAGGACTTGGTAGTTTCGATGTGTTAGGTTGGTGCAAAAATAATGACTTGATATTATCGTTTTTTGACGTATTTTTAACGTCAAAAAACGACATTATTACGTCAATATTACGTCATTATTTTTGCACCAACCTAATATATGAGTAAAGTCTCCATGCCGACATTGTAGTTTGCACCTAGATCGCCAGTGAGCAGCGCGGGCGATTCCATTAAGTACATTCCGCGATCATAAAGAAAGTGAATGAATATGAATAGCGTAAAGACCAAGCGATCACTCTTCCTATTCTAGATTATATTTCTGTACGGAACTCGATTAGCTTTTCTATATTCTCTAGTACTGATTATTATACTATGCGGTGATAGTATTTGAACAAATATTATTATGGCGAGTATTCTTTGAAGATATTACTACTACTAGAACCGCCATTTACGAAATTTCAACTGCAGGGAGCAGTTCGGAAGTGATAAATTTCATTCGTTTCACATGACAAAAGTGACACGCGAATGCGTCCAACATCACAAAGCGATGACTATTCAGTAGTGCCATTGATGTTGATTTTGTATAGCATCTCCATATGTCCCGCATTGTGAATACCTTGTAGATATCTAAAGCGATTGAACTCATGATGCCTCATCGATTATCATTTATTCTGTATATAATGAAACTACATCAAGATGAGTAAAATCCATATTATTTTACAGTCAGGAGATCATTGAGGTGTGACATCGTCCCCTGGTCGCAGCGTCAACCGTGTCGTTCTATCTCAGTCTACCACGGCACCAACGGTGACGTCCTACTTTGATTCCCAGTTTGCCTACCCACGTTGTGAATTGATCTAGGCAGAGGAAATCAATCAGTCATCGGGGCCGTACTGCAAACCAAGTCCAACGGGGGCGATACCACAAAAATACGCATAAAAGGCAATAAAATGAAAACTCAAAAGTTCAAAGTATCAAAGAAAAAGGTAACAAACTTTATGTCTAGTTGTTCGATACATAGGACTGCATCTATCTCCCGACCCGTTCTACGGATTGTGACACGTCGTTTTCCGCTAGGCAAGTTTTAACACTTCAAGTCGTCTCCTCTCTAAGAAATTGGTGTTTAGGTGGGTCTTTGGACGAAAGTCAAAAGAAAAAATTATTTCGGTGATCTGGATCTAAGTCGCTCTTCAGAATAATTGTTCTTGGTTTGAAGAGATGGGTCGGAATGTGTGCGTGAATCCTGGTCAGCTATCTGCGAGACTTGCCTCAACGGGAGACTGACTCTGGGAATTGCTGGGTCTCGACTCATTTCTGCTCGTTGTGGCTTCGTTTATATGGGCGCCGACCAAATCCGGGGTGAGTTTGTCGGCGCCGGGGGTTCCTCGATAATTCTAAATACATATCCACCTCTCTGGTTAGGAATTTCCACCTTTTTGCATTTTTGGGAACCTTTCCTCACTCCCACCTTCTCATCATACTTCACAGGGGCGTGAACTGCCCTCCCCACATCTTCGTGGCAACCTCTCTTACTCATCCTGCAGATGGGCGGCAACAGCCTCCCTCGTGCATCACGTGATCACCACTTGACCAATGATGTCTTAGTCGGGCGTGGACGAATCTGCGGCTTTGTTTCAGGAAGAAAAAAAATATCTTGCTTAAAAAAAAAATTATCTCTTCCCTTTTCTTCCCCTTAATGGTTTATCATTTCTCCAGTCGCGAACGGGACAATATGACAATGGCGGTCATAACTCTTGTTCTACACGTGGTTTACGTCAGGTATTTTATCGCTAATTATCAGAATGTGTGGTCTTCTTGACACGGTCTCAAAAAAAAAAAAAAAACATCTCCAAAGTTCCAGTCGGTCTGTCGCCAAGAAAGAAAAAAAAAAAACACATTCATTTTCTTTCGGCACAAATTCCTGATAACAAAATTTTATTATCGCAGGCCAAGGATGCTCGTGGGTGTTTTTTTTAATTTTTCATATCTGTCCAAGTCTTTTTAGCTGTCTGTTTTTCGTCACTTAACAAAATAACATTTTCATTTGAATTTTTCTTCTCTTTCTCTGGCCAGCCGGGCTGTAGTTGAGAATAAGATGTCTTCCCGTACCAATAGTTTGTTTTCATATCCTTAGATAACACAGCCGATGCCAAAACATATCTGATTCTTTCCTTCTTTCCCTTTCTTTTTACTCGGAATTTCCCTGTCATTGTAATGACACTCTTTCGCCATTTGTTACTTATCAAAATATCCTTTTATCCATTGTCTCTTAGCTGTGTGTGTGTTCTTGCTTATCACTCACGATTTGGTTCTTAGCCTCTCCTTTCCTTCTGTGCTTTCTTTTCCCTTTCTGCCTCGTTAAATGGTGCCACAGAGGTGATGAACTGCATATACTTGAAAATAGAATCGAGATGACTGCTGAAAAGTCTAAAGACATTGATAGGCGATATTGCGACGAGGATAAACCCTCTTCCGCGTTCTTTAAAACACGGTATGCAGCTGTCAGTTGCCGTAGAACCGGTAGAATTTTCTTCCTGTTGTAACATACCTACTGAGGATAATGGTTATGTCCCCATTCACATAAATACAGTTGTAAATACGGTATGTTGGTCTACAGTCGGAAATTCGTCTCCAGCCGTGCTCGTCAAAATCTCTGCCTCCGGGTAGAGAGAATCCCCAGACAACGCTATGTCGAGAGGCAGTCTTGTCTTGCGAAACAGCTACACGATCCCGTTTTTTACGCAGTCTACGAGGAATTTTTGGCCGAGCCAACGGCTCGGATACCCCACATTAAATTCGGCCTTGTGCTATATTTGGCCTCGTGAGGTGGTTAGTAGATATTCTGCAGTTGGAGATTCATTGTGGTATTTACTTGTCTCACTTTTACCAGTTGACTACTTCTACGCGCCTCTGGAGAATCTTTTATGTGTTCTTGTGCGAAATATTATCGTTCATTACCAACAGTCGTTTGATTATTCTATTCAATAACTTTCCTGCAGGCAGTTTCTGAACAAGATTATCGATAATTGTGGACTAGGAATCAGAGGAATTTTTTGCGAACTGGTAGCTTTCCTGGAGTCGAGGGCATTTAAAATATGGAATCTTACCGAAACAAAAGAGACATTAAAATTTAGGAGTATGTGAGATGTGGAAAAAGCGATAGGGAATGCCCCTTTTCGTCTAACGTTGAGGTAGAGGCGGAGGCCAAATTTATTGCAAACGGTTTGGCCATATTCGACGTATACGATATGACGTCAAGGCCGTTTATAATTGTAGACACTGACGGTTTGTTTCTATTAATAATCGCGTTGGTGATTTTCCAGAAATATGTTGCCCATATATGAGATATCTATACGTCACAGATGAAGAAGAGTAACAGAAATATTGTTCTACAGGAGGATACTGGAATTACCATGCAACGAAAGTCTACATACAATGGAAACAAAAAGAACACTTATAATTAACAATCAAGAAGAGCTTTGAAAATTCAAAGTCACATAATGAAGCAAAAGTTTTTGAAAAATGAGATACTCTTTGGACCGAGTGAAGGCAAGAGAGACTGCGAAAAGCAAACTGTTGCGTAAATGGATGGTGGAGCAGGGTTAGGGAGAGATGGCTATGAAGAGACATCATGGAGAAAGCCGACATCCTCAAGAAACCACCAAAAATCGTGTAACAAAGCGATACAGTACGAAGGCGATATGGAAGACATGTTGGGATTGTGAGAATAATTAGTTTTTATTGTTTTTTTATTTTATTTTTTTTAACATCAGACAAAATCCCAATATCTACATTCTGAATATAGCTAATTACCGATTCTGAAGGAGTGGAACTGTGCAATTCCCTCTACGAGAGACTGATTGTTGCTGCTTCTACTACATGTATGCTCTATTGCTAACCCACCTTCTAAAGTTGAGGAGGCAGTTTTCTCAATTCAACATATTCAGTCGACAGGAGGGAAATAAATTTTGTTTTCTTCAAATAGGAAAATTATAGACGAACAATGATATCCCACTTTCAACGAAAAAGAATTGCAATGAATTTTAATGCTACAGATTGACAGGCGTAAGCAAAAAGAAGCTAGCTATAAAGGTATTTATATGAAAAAAGATCCCACGGGTCTAAATATAAAAAAAAAAAACAACGAGAAAACAAACGAAATCATGAATCAGAATAAAAGTAAATCTCATATGATACCCTGATTTGATCATAAATCTCGTGGTTATATATAAATATTGAAAATATATACGTTGATATGCAAAAGCCAGACAAAAACCTATACAAGAAAAGCAAGATATCACCATTCAGCCGCAAAAAAAGGATAAATTTGCGAGTTTAAAAAATCATATAAATATCATATGAATAAAATATATCATATGAATGAAATTTAAGTCCTGAACACACAGAACTAGCGATGTCCGGATAAATATGAAGAGTACGATATGTAAATTGTCGTAATTTTTTTTTAATTCACGCAGGTGCTTTTTAATTATGTCGACTATACAGTATAGTAGGATCATTTGGCCACAGTCTGTGAATAAAATATCTCAATGGCGACAGAAATTTGGAAAAAGTTTGCTGTATTGCTTACCATACGCGCCGGAATTTCTAATACGAACATTTCAGATTGTATCTCTCTATATATATGTATTATGTACACTATTTACAATATTCGGAGTATTGTACTCATCTTTGTCGACATATTTATTACAACGTTTTAACCGTTGTACACTCCGGCTTTCTTCAGGTGGTTGAAATGTCAAACTAAACGCTTTATTTCGCTATTTTTGGGTAGACTATTCTAGTTCCACGTGCCATGTTTAATGGATGTCAGTTATCAGTTATCTCCTGGTAATTCTCCTCTCAAATTTCTCCACTGCCTTAACCGGGCAATGAACTCAGACTCTTTGTATCCTGTGACTCGATCTAACTAACGACTTTATCCACTGTGCCATGTGTCTTTGAGGGCACGACACGTAAAACTAGAACGGTCTACCCCAGTGAGCGAAATAACCGGTTCATTTCGACATCCGAACCACCAGAAGAAGGCCAGAGCGAACAACGGCCGAAACGTTGTAATAAATATGGCGAAAAAGTTGAGGAAAGTAGTCATGAATGTACATTTCAGAGTGCTTTGGGTTTCAATCTGGTTACAGTGCAAAGGATTCGGAAAGTATTGGATAAATCTGAAGGGGATGACAAATGTAAGGCAGCTTGGAATTCTCACTATGATCGTTCTGTTAAGAAAACTGCTAAATTTGTTAGTGAGGGCCTCAGGCCCACCAAGGAATCCCACATCAACTGCGTTGAGGAAGTAGTTCTGTCCTACGTCAAAAAGGTGGCTATTGGAAGATATTATATCTGGTAACAGGAATCTGCACGATGCCACACAAGCAGGAGAAACGGGACATGACTGTCAGACAATTTCTTTCCCCATTACATATGCCCAGCTAACTCCTAAGACTGAAAGCACTTCGATTATTATGTCTCGAGTGCAGTGATACTTAAAATAAAAAAAATGAAACTTGAAATTCATCTGATACTAAATCTAAAAATTAGCGCTAGTCAATTTAACACTTCCCCCGGCATAGACTCGATTATACGTTTTATACGAATATATACAATAATGTCTTTTTCAGACAGGGACGAATAACTCCGTACAAAGCATCACATTAAAACAAAACTCCGATATTTTTGTGCATTTGAAACGAGTCCAATTGTCAACTCATACGTATAGCAGAGGTGTTCGCCCCCGCTCGGTTACTTCGAAGTGTTTCTGTTTCTTAGTTACTCTATTAAAAACAAATAAAATATTCATCAGAAATTTAAACATTATTCTCAAAATAATGATTGGCCACAGGGTACATAAGTGCAGCTGTGGTAAGAAATACAAAGGAGAAACAGGTTTAAGCAGGTATGCCTGCAGGAACATCGTAAATCCGGAACACGAGGAAGCAGATAAGGCTGCAAGAACATCGTAAATCCGGAACACGAGGAAGCAGATAAGGCTGCAAGAACATCGTAAATCCGGAACACGAGGGGAAATAGAAAAATCAAGCGTATCTAACCATACATAGAGAGAAAAGGGAGTGGTATGAGGTTGAAATAGTAGACAAAGTACATCACTGAAAAATACGAAAACTTAAAGAATCAGCACATATGCGAGGCTACAAAAATTTCCTAAGCATAAAAATGAAAGTATTAGGAAGCAGTAATATGGATAGCTAGAGAAAAGCGATTCTAGTAAAAAAAAAAGAAAAACTGAGACATTAGGTTTGTAAGTCTCAAAAAATGCAGACATTAATGTCCTCAAAAACACCTGGCCCAAAAGCTTTGGTTGTATCCAGTGACTTGACCGAATGTAATACTACTTAAATACCTGGCTACTCGAGTGGTGATCAAAAGCTTGGACAGTTATTCGGAAAATTCATGACACGTAAAACTAGAAGAATCTTGACGAAATAAAGGGTTCCTTTCGGAATTCCAATCATGCGAAAATGGCCGAAAGCCAGCAAGATAAGGACAATAATGTAAATAGCAAGAAAAAATGTAGAGTGCTATAAATTCTAATTTAACTGCAATCAATAAGACACATATTAATTTAAATTAAATATACAAGCCAGAGAAAGGAAAGTATGAATATCTATTCTATTATATAAATACATGATAGAAAAACCAACAAATTACACAAAAACAAATGCAAGATCATATTTGTCTTTGGCAATATAGGCTGACAGATGTACCTTTTATTTTCCCTAGATTAGATACCAAGTCACTTTCGGTATTTAATCTTTATCGTGGGATATAAGTGATTTTTCTACCATTCCTATATAGGCAAACAACTACGTTTTTAGATGATTTATATCAAAATTTACTGGCAGTTATCAGGTCAGGTTAGTGATAATTTACGTAAATCTGTTGAACCTGGGTCCACTACTGCGAAGAATCTGATAAAAGATCGCCAGTGTACCAGGATATAATGTTTCTTTTTTGTTTTTTTCTAGAGATCGTACTCGAAATTCAGTCTTAAATGGTTTTCATTAAGTTTAGGCACAATTCGCTGGGAAATGAATGATTACAAGGACTTCCTGGGGTCTGCATACAGATATTCGATGATTGTATATTACTAAAGAAGGGTACTTGATTTTGCTTTTTTTAGTTTATCTTAATACTGTTATTACTTACCATCAAGTTTTTATGTGAGGATCGAAACCAGCTAATTTAAAAAGAAATTGTTCCTTTATTAGATACCATATCCTTTGCTTTTCTTAACTCGTGTTATTTTTTAAATTGTCCCTTATCTAACTATCTTTAATTGTGAACGACTAACAAATCTTTAATTATAACGAACTCGATTGGATTTCGAACTTACCTCCGTAGTATTCTTTCTGAGTATCTAACCGTTACACTACACGCACATGATTAAGAGAAAAAATAAATCGTGTTATGAAAGAGAAATTATTTCATGAGAAAAGGTTAAGTGGTCATCTAACAGAATTTCATCAAATAAAGGGCGCTTCATTAAGACGGATCAAAGTCAGCACTAAAGAAATCAGTGTTATTGGTGAAAATTAATTTATTTTTTTACTGGATCATGTTATTTAAATCATAAGAATAATGTGTAAAAATATAATATCGCCTAAATATTTAAAATTTGAAAGAAAAATAAAAAATAAAACATTAGACACTTAAACTTAATTCACATTGTAATCAGTCCAAGTTATTGGAACACACTTTCTAACATAGGCACACTTAGAGAAGGTATATTGATGACAGATAATGAAGGCATATTAATGTTGATATTTTATATGTACTAATATTAAAATTCATTTATTATTAGATCGGTTCTATTTCTCCTGTTTTGATTTTTCTATTTGTCAGCTGCATAATCATTTTTGTTTCTTTCTTCAGCTATGACGGGATAGTGGGCATGCAAATATTGTCTTTACGACTCCGCCTTATCCTCCTATGTAGGAATGTCGTTGTAATATCAGTTTTTGATTATATAGCTGACCGATCTCAGTGTGACATGAAAAGTGATACAATCTCTTCCCGCATCTTGAAGCGTATCTTCTTGCAACTGATATTTCTGTAATATGACGTAAATAAACAGCACCTTGGTGGCATCTTCTTGTAATAATAATGTGGTAATTGTGGTGTGGCGCCAAAAACATAACTGGATCCCGGGTCAACATCTGATGAAGAGTTTGTTGGAAACAGCGCTGTTGTTGTAGCATACGTTACATGAATTTAGATTTAATTATCGCTAAGCACGTTTATTAAAAAAATTAAATAATGACCAAACTAGAGATGGCAAAAAACAATAGCAATTACAAATATTTGGCTGCAGATGTAGAATTTATCAAGTCAAAATATAGCATTGCTGTGGCTGGGGGGGGGGGGAGATAACCTCGACTGGATTGCAAAAGTAATTGTCAGGAAAGCTACAAAGATAGAATATGTTTGCACAATATTCTAAACATGATAGTGAAAATAAACCAGCTATTCAAGTATAACATGATACAAAATGTCTACGTTTTCTTGGCGCAAGAGAAAAATCTCGAATCTGTCCCATGTTATCTGATATATATATATATATATATATATATTAAATAAACATAATCAAGAATGATTCCCTGTTTGTATTATGATCGGGTTAACTTGATATTAACATGTTTGTAAGATGACAGGCAGATATTTGATATTATCTTGTCGAATATCTTGCTAAGCTGCATATTAAACAGAATAAACGGTTATAAATAAAGAAAAAAAGTCGGCGAGGTTTTACGTCGGCATTGATTCCCGCCAAAAAAAAAAATGGATTGTCAAAAGGACCCCCCCCCCGCTTGACAGCGCCATTATGTTATTTACACTCCTTGGCAATGTTTTACAACTGTATTAAAAAGAACACAATGTAATATTTTTCAATTACCAACTTACAAAGAAATAAATATAAAATGGTTTTTTATTCATAATTTATTAAATATGCGAACCAGCTATAAGGAAAAATATATTTACAGTTTATAAAAGTTCGAATTCCTTGAAATTAGCCAAAGTACGCATATTGTACGACAATGTCATCAAACAATACTCGTCAATTTTTAAATTTAAATTTGTCCGTGATTGCGAACCATGGCTAAAAGTCTCAGTGGGCCCTGTTATTTAAGACATAGCTAAGCATAGATGAATAGATGGATTTGCAGATTTTTAATGGTATTTGCGTAGAAGTGAATATAATGAATACTAGTAGACTTCGACTCTCAGATTTCTTATTCCAAGCTGCTGTCCATTAGACAACGAGAAAAAAAATCTCTCTCTCTCTCTATACATATTATACACACACACCCGTATACATTGAAGTCAACCCCATAGACGACAGTTTATTTTATACTAAACGCAATCATCATGCAATATATGAATATTTATTTATTGTGAACTAGCGTCAGGATGCTGAACGTATCATCAATCAACTAACAAATATTTCATATAATTAATATTGACTGTAATACAACGATTGATGCAAAGCTGTCGAGACAAATAATAAAGATAGGCTTGCAAATTAATGTTATATTATTTCTGCCAACCCGAAAAATCGGCACATGCAACGTGAATCGTCATCTTACGCCCCCTTGAATACTGTGATTTTGATAACATCTCACTCTTCGAAGATTTTTCCGGTTTCATTCACGTTCTGTAACGTCTTCCCTCTTAGTGACTTGAACGCATTCTTGGTGGTTGGTCTGTTAAATGAGTAAATAATGTAAAGTTCAAATATATATATTTTCCATTACGCATTGATGTAAACACTAGGATGTTTACCAATAGATTTCCGAACAAATATATTCAAGTAAATGTTTCAGCAACATAATGCACGCGAAATACTCATATTTTTGCAAAACAACGATTATTTTTATAGGTTAATGTTGAATACTGAAATAGGAATACGAGCTTTAAGAGAAAATCTTCAGTATTTCTGTGACAACGATTATAACTTACTTATAGTAATTTCTCTCAGAATTTCTACTATTAGGATTTACCATTATTCATATTATTTTGTATCAACTTCCAGGGAAAATATACTAGAGGATGAAAGCGGAGATTCATAAATTTGTTGACAATGTCATTTCACTCACTGGGTCGAGTAGTGTGTACTTGGAGCAATAACTGTGCAGTATTAAAATTAGTTACTAGACGATATACATATAAGAGAACAGTTTAACCCGTAGATTAAATAAAGGGTTCAATTCAGAATTTTTCTTGATCAATATACACATGAGGGTGTCTGGAAGTCACAACGGCTAAAATATTTTTGCCCTTCCTTGCCTTTAAAGGAGTGAACTTTGCCGTACCGATGGTGCTACATGCCTTACTTCCTGCCTATTTCGTACTGCGAATTTTTTCTAAGCTCTATACTAAACATTAAATCTGTTACGAAAAAAGAAGCAAACAAAATGAACACAAAATTATCGGCTTTTAAAAAGGACCCGTAACTGGAAAAACCGAATGAAAAAAGAATGTCAACAACAAATACTTTTTCGCACCCAACTCAGTTCTGCGGAATCAGAATCAACGTTGAATTTAAGAAAGCGAATGAGCCAATTGGAGTAAAGTGACATGCAGATTTAAATTTTTCCCACTTCTAACGAATGCATCTATCGATTTTTTTGCATGCTAACATGCTAGTTAACGTTCGTGTCACTCAGATGTTGGCTCTCACGCTGGCAAATCTTCCTAACTATGCGTGGCAGCAAGCTATTGGCTCTCACTCTGCCCAGTAGAAAATGTCCGCAAATTACATGAAAACTGCCGTAGAAGCATGAAAACATTTACTATTTCTACTGTCGATGGGAGTTGTCCTTCCCCCTAACTTGGAGCATGTGCATGTAAATTTTGGTGCAAATCCATCGAAAATTGCGGCCTTGCATTCGTTACACACACACACACACATCCTGCCTTTCATATATATATATATATATATATATATATATATATATATATGGAGAGAGATTCTGGCCAAATACCCGGCGTTGTCCCGATGTACAAGTCTATACCCACACACCTCTGTCTAGACATGTCTACCTGCGACTCCGCTTGCCTGTATCATCGTCAATACTCATTTTCTTTTACGGTATGTACTTTGAAGGTGTTTCGTCTTTCTTAATAAAGGAATTCCAGTTTGGTCGTTGCTTCAATTTGCTTGAATATTTTAGATATTCAGTAAATATCCTATGGCTGTAATAACTTTCAAATAGTATGACATTGTTCACAAATCTAGTAATTAAACTAAAGTCGGGATGAAGCGTCACAGCTTGATTCAACTACAAGTTCAAACGTTAATAATAAGTTGTTCGGGTGTCTTCCCCTTTTCATGCTTCAAATAATGTTTGCATCGAAGTTTGTTCGAATATCAACTAAGGACGGAATCAAATGAAGAAACTATTGGCTAAATGGCAAAAGCCGATTTGGGACCTAGTTTGCTGCCGATTTCGTACTGTTAACTGAAATAATACAAAACAAACATTCACGCAAGACAATTTTTGTGTCATATATAATTTACATGGCCAATTTAGGAAGCTGCGGATGCAAAACCAGGGAGTTCTACCGTTTTAACAGTTGCTCATGATTTTTTCGAGGAAACAAGTAGAGCTGAAACCATACGATCTTATTTCGTGCACAATAGTAATTTTTTGCGACATGTTTAAAGAAAATCAGATAAAAAATGAAGTTATTTTAGTTGTTTTAAGTAGGACAAAAAAAAAACTATTTTTTCCAAGATTTTTCAACTTTCCGTGTGAAGCCATTGTTGTAGGAAATCTATCAAGCACTCTAGATAAACGTTGCAACATGAGCTATGTTTTGCATTAAATTCAAAGAACATCGGCTCATCCAGTAAAAAATATTTTACGCGTGTAACTGCATTGGATTTTTCATAACGTCGTACCGCCCTTCAGTTTTGTCATATTTTTCTGCAAAAAACACGTAGGCCTGGAGATGAAAACGTTGGTCGTGACCTCTGTTGGCATATTTGCAACATGTTTTTACAATTGCCCCGAAATCGGTCGAAAAAATGTGAACGTGAGTAAATAGCACACACAGAGAGGCATCTTCTGTTATTATATACATATATACATGCATATATCTATACAGTCGTGTAGGCCATTGTGTTTATGATTTTCAAATTTATTCCTCAGGATTATATTCAAGACTGAAATGTTATACACAATCGTTCATTTTCCAATATGTACTGTTCGATTGACTATTGTATCTTGGAAATATCAAACCAGTACAACCATTAGTTATATATTCACATAAATATTTTGATAAATTCAATGAGAAAAGGCGAATGAAACATTCGTAATTTATTCATTTTTATAAATACATATATGGAAATTATGTTGGGAATAAAAATCTTTTTCATCGCAAAAGAATGAAAAACATAATAATTATCATTAAACAAATATATGCAGCATGAAAATTTTATTTTAATTTTAGCATACACACAGACACACAATTCATAAATTTGTAGTCTGTCAAAAGATTTATTTCGGTTGATTTCTTGTGGAACTCAAGTGCAATATGAAAAATATATTTCGATATATGCCATTCGCACTGTACAGTCTGACATTTTGTAACATAAGTTACACGCTCCTCGTTTAAGAAATTACCAGTCAATTTTAACTGTATTGTTAAGCTTGCTTCCAGAAAAATTTTTTTATTATACTACGGTATATAAAATAATCTATTCAGAAATTTTGTGGCACATTATTAGAAAACAAGGTGAATGCAAGCGCTTGCCTTTATGCAAGGTAATATTAAAACAATACACTGTTAATCGACATTTCGTCTTTCTTTCAATTGCGTTAAATATCACCTTTCAGGTTTTTTAAAGTTAATTTCATATTCAGTTTTCCAAAATAATATTTCGAAATATCATTTTGTCGTGAGTGACTCTGCAAGTTCGCATCTACTAAGGGTATCCAGCATATATCGTTTGAAGTAGTAGATGTAGACAGAGATCGGGAGAGAAAAATCCAGATAGATATAGAGAGATATAACATTTGAAGTAGTAGGACTTTATATAGAGATATAAATAGATAAAGAAGGAGATAGAAATGGAACGAGATAGATATAATGATAGAGGTATATAGAGAAAGCGTCAGATAGAAAGAAAGAGAACTAGATAGAGATATTACAAAGAGAGACAGAAATCGAGATAGATAT
This sequence comes from Acanthosepion lycidas, assembly GCA_963932145.1. Lineage (NCBI taxonomy): Eukaryota > Metazoa > Mollusca > Cephalopoda > Sepiida > Sepiidae > Acanthosepion > Acanthosepion lycidas. Next base: position 15,652 of record CAWVQA010000603.1, on the reverse strand, counting down.
AGAGAGATATAACATTTAAAGTAGTAGGACTGGAAATAGAGAAATAGACATAGTGATAGAGGTAGATAAAGAAGGAGAGAGAAATGGAACGAGACAGATATATGATGAGATATATAGAGAAAGCGTCAGATAGAAAGAAAGAGCACTAGAGAGATATTACAGAGAAAGAAGTGTAGTATTTGTGTAATGAACGATTATTTGGATGAAATGTGTAATTGGCGTGCCGAGTTCAATCTCGAATAGAGCCTCTTTCATTTGAATCACACTATATCTCTAGAAATGCATGAATCCCTCTTCTTTCCGCTATGCGTTGAATTGCGGGGCAAATTGATCGATACTTTGTGTGTCACACCCAGTCTACGTGAAGGAATATATTTGAATTAAATAAATGTTGCCCCAGGTTTATCTTCTGGACAATGGAGGACAAGACATGTGTTGAGCAGTTCGATGGCGTCCTGTATTGGTTTATCTTTTCCCTTGTATGCTATCGGCAAAGCCGAAATTGGGAGCTTGACATATTAGCAAATGAAAGTCTTCATACTTCTCGTCTAAATGCGTGTGGTAAGCACTACCCCATTCACCTCTGTATAAAGAGATTTACCAACATTATATATATATATATATATATATATATATAGGTAAAATGAGAATAGAATTCCACTGTACGTAACATTTAATTTAAAGTAGCGCTCAATATACAGAATTGCTAAATTTTATTTATTTTAGGATATTAAAACATGTTAAAAATCGCTACACAATTACAATTATGTTTCGATGTTTAAATGTGTCTCTTCACTCGCAAGTAGTTTAACATCGCCGGAAGAGACACATATATGTTGTCGAAACAATTGTCGTTGTGTAGCGATTTTTAACATATTTTTTATATCCTTATATAAGTCAGTCTCAAAATGGAGTGAGAGGGCGTTAAAACCGATGACAGCGTGTAATGCATAGCGGGTCTGTACTAATTGCATTCACACAACCAAAGAAATGTGTCTTTCCTCTATGCAGCACGCTTGGCCTAAATTCGAATTCCTATTTCAAAATCAGCTGTTGACACAGCTAATAAACGAACGTTACCTTATTTATTTCGTGTCATGTTCTATAACCTGTTCAAGAGCATAGATAAGTTATGTCAATTTGTAAGCTGAGGTTTTGACGTCGGAATTTCACGGCGCCTGTATGACGTGGGTGAAATGAAAAGAAATAAACCAAGCAATGATCTGAGAGAATCAGTTGATATTTGGAAAACAGGTAAATGACGAAGATTGATGTTCCAGACACAGCATAGATTTTCATGATGATTTTTCCATTGGCACTTAGTATTTGATGTAACCCCTGTCAAACTGTGATTGAAGCTCATCTGTTTTGGCTCAATGTGGGGGGGAAACTCCATATGTAGTATTACCAACGAGAATGTAACATTATTCAATACTACAAAAATAGATAAAAGCCTGATTTTCTTATGTAAACAATATTTTACAGGCTTTCTCTATTTCAAATTTCGTTTCAGTGTGTGCAAATATTTTAGTTTAAGTTTAGTTTTGCGATAATTCGCTTTTATAGTTGGTATAAAACTTGTTTTATTTAAATTTTAGCTTATTTAATTGATGTATTTATTCCCTTTGACTTGCTATATTGTTTTATGCTTTCATTGCAAAATCGAACATTTCTGAGCAAAACTTAGTAAACAAAAAAAAAAAAAGAAAAGGAAAGGCAATTTAGTAAACTTAGTAAAGTTCTTTTGAAGTTAACATTTATCACTTAGAGTTAATTTAATATTCTTCTCTGACATGTATATTCATAAAAGCAAATAAACGAATGATAAAATTTATTTACTTCTGCGTAATATTTATTTTTCATTCTAACAAAAGGTAAAACGTACGTTGAATTTTTACTACACTTCTTATACGGAAAAATCACATTTTTATTTGCACTGTTTAGATTGTTTGGACAATTGTCTTCATATTTGTTGTCATAATAAATTGAGAATAAAAGATGAAATAAAATCCCGAACAATGTAAATCGTGTAAACAATTTCAATATCTCATCTCAGAAATATATACAACTAATATATTAATCTGATTTTTTCTTATCACATGTTACAGAGTCTTCATGAGTTCAAGCGCCCTACCAGGCTGGCATTCCGCACTCATCTCTTCATTGTCGAAACTCCTAAATGTAGCCGTCTCTTCTACTCCAATAGCTTCATGTCTCGCACCTCTCTCCTGTGGAACTCCCTTCCCTATTCCAGATTCCCTGAGAGCTATAATATCCAGCTATTCAAATGTAATGTCAATCGACATCTCCAGTTGCCTTGATCTATCCACTACCCTTCTCCTCATCCTTTCTTCTATTACTCCTATCTGATCCTGCTCCAAATTTTCTGTAAGCCCTTGCGACCTAGTGGCTTCTCGCCTTGCTTGGGGTGAAACTCTTAAAAAAAAAAAAAATCTTTCAAGAGAGGTAATTTTAATAATGATCGATTTTCTACTGTAAACTTTTTTTTTGGTTTTGTTTTTAGATGGTGAAAATTAAAAATGCTATCATTTGTTACATAAAGTTAATTTAATATTTCCTCTAAGATGTTTTGGTCTTAACAAATATATTAAGAAATTTGTGTAAAAAGTATTCGCATGAATAAATAATTCAATTCAATTTAGATATTGAAAACGAGGTACACAAAACGTTAACCCGAACCATGAATTTCTAAGCGTCAATTTTTTTTTGTTTTTTTTCGATAATCACGGAAAGTATATGCATGATAAAATATGTCGGCATAACAACAGTTAATATATTTCTAAAAAAAGAAATTTAAATTTTAAATGCATTCTGTTTCATGCTCATTTTTTTTTTTTTTTAGTTTTTTTTTTGCTCCAGAATTTATTTTTATGTGGAAGAGCATTAGCCGCTGGTGAACCGGAAGTTGTTCTGTATTTGACTATGTAAGAGGAGTCGCATAGTGAGAATGACTATAGCTGACTGATAGCGCAAAAAGTCGATATTCGATCGGTATTGACTGAGTCACGGTGGAGAGAGTGTATGATGTTGAAAGGCGCGAAAGACCTAATGATCTTCGTCTAAAACTTCACTAATGATGAGTGTCTGAGTATTAAACAGATTTATTTATAAAAAAATAAATTAATTTTAACGTGGAAAATTGAAGTATTAAAATGCGTATAACATTTCTAATACCACTGTTAACAGGGTGCGACATGCTAGGTCCGAACGTATATCAAATTATATATTAATTATAACATTAATAAAACCATATTAAAATATATATATATATATATATATATATATATATATATATATATACACACACACACACACAAATATAAATAGGATTAGCTTTTCGACCAAAATAATTTTGCGTTTTAATATCTACATTTTACCTATGATTCCTACATCAGCCAACCATGAGCCAAATCTAAACTAAAAATCTTCGCTCCCATTGGAAGGGATGGATTTGCGATAGGCTTCTAGTTCCGGGTGGGGAATACGTGATAACATGGGCTTAAATAAAGATCGCCATGGAGAAAAATAAATTTTCATATTTCCCCTTATATATATATATATATGATTGTTTTACCATATAAATAAGTTTTTTTTTTTTTTTTCATTTTCTACGTTGATGAGTTATCATTTGCAATATTTATATTAAAACCATTGTCTCCATATTCATTGTTGTTGTCGAAACATTTCAGCTGTTTTGGTTTCCGCCCCCCCCCACCTCAGGTTTATATCAATTTGTATATAGACTTACAATGAAATCTGAACCGATTCATTTAATTAATCTACGAAATCTACGGATATCGTTCAGTTTTTATTTGTATTATTAAGTTATTGCTCGCCCGTTTCCACTGAGTACAAGTACACAGAGGGATTGAACTCAAAGAAACTATGTCACAAAATTCAGCCACTGTGACACTGTTTTTTGTGTTTTTAACTTAAAATATAAAACTGATGAAAAGGTTTCATTCAGTTTTTGATACAATATTCTAACTGTATACCTTCATATCTCTCATTTGCTAAAGGTCTAGCACTGCCTTTCTATGACACCCATATTCTCCGCTTTTACTGGCAAAACCTATCCTTAAATCTAAAATATGATTCCGTTTTAAATCATATATGGCTGATAAGCCATAAAACTAATCCATCGGTTTATGACATGAAGCCGCTTTTCCAATAAAATATATTCCATTATCAAAGAATAGTCCCGCTTTTTTCTACCATGAACAAAGGAACAGATTTTTATAAACTCTGCAAACGAAAAAGAAAAAATAACTGCTGTATGCATTGAAATATTTCATCCTGTGAAGATAAACACCTTGAGAATAGGCCGAATGTGAAAGTATTTCTTATCTCAACACCCATGTTTGTCTATTGTACATTTGCAGCACATGGACTGGCGATATCTGTGCAGAAAACCCACCGGTATTCTCCGTGAATCGGAAGAAAATCTACCTTTTCTAAATCATACGAACCAATTATTTACTGTAGGGAGTAATAGATTATTCGGATTACAACAGTTTGAATACATAATTTTCTTTCTTCCCTAACAACACAGGTAAGCATGTTCCCAAAAGGTCGCATTAAGCTTCCGTTATTGAAAGTGGTTAAAGATTTAGTCAGGATTTCAGAGATTTACCTTCTCTTAACTCACGTGGTTTTATGGCAGCACTGACAATCATGAAAGACAGTTTCTTAGAGGAAAAATAAATAATGTTCAGCCGCGGATCAATTTTCGCTTCAGTACTTTTGTATGGAAGCTATTCTTTGAGACCAAACTGTGTTTATTCTTCTTACTAGACTGAAGTCTTTACCTTAGTTGTTTGCTGATAATGTAATTTCAAACGACGAATAACTAATAAAATTGTAAATAAATTACAACAACCTATATATATATATATATATATATATATATATATATATATATATATATATATATATATATGGGGTCGATATAAATCTTTAACATTTTCCTTGCTCATTTGTCTTATTTTCCTGTTTTCTTAGCTGTTTACTAATCATGTAAAATAAAAAGGGAGAATGGAGATTTTTACATTGTTCGGACTGTCGTCCTTATTATTCTCATACTCACAACGTTTCCGCCATTGTAAATAAAGACTTCAGTTCGAAAATCTAATCAAATGATGAAGGCAGGTGCGTACAACTGCCGAAACCTCGTGAACATTACAATAACGATGAGGACAGGAATGTAAATGTGAAAATAAGTACTATACATCATCTCAGAAATATTGGCAGGTATTGTGTGTGTGTGTGTATATATATATATATATATATATATATATATATATGAATTATTCATACAAAAAACAAATACAAAGGTTAATGATTAATTGGCGAGAAATCCATCTTCGCAAACAATTCAAATAATATACAAAAACCCCGAACCTGTTTATGAATGAAAAGATCATTGTTTTATAAATTTCAGTTGCATAAGGTCTTATTATTTTTACAAGCTTTCGTCTGTTCCTACAGAATCCTCAGGTATGGAATAGATTTTGTTCTTGTTTTTACTCTCAGTAATAAGCGGACAACGAAAATAGAGATGTAATCCGATAAATGCTATGAGAAATGTGTTATTGTTTTGGAACGTGCAGTCGCAACGCTGAGTTTGAATTTAAATTTTAAGGTTGTGCGTTTTTGGACAAATATAGTGATAAGAGAATTCTTTTTTACTGGTAGATTTTCCACAATGCTATGAGAAACGTGTTATTGTTTTCAGTGCAGTAATCAAAAATTTCTCTTCAAAGTACGATATTCTTTCAATGATAATTATAAAATTTAAAACACTTATGCAAGAAATATTTTTAACATTGTCTTCTTTTCTACCATACACACACACACATATATATATATATATATATATATATATATATATATATCTTGTAAAGATCTTGTAGGGAAGAATACTGAATAGAATAATCACACGATGGTTCGTAATGAACGATAATATTCGCCAGCGGCGCGTAGAAGTCGTTAACTGCTAGAATGGAGTCAAGTGAATTCCACAATGAATCTTCAACTGCAGGCCAACATACAGTATTTACTACTGTATTTATACGAATAAATAGGTATGCTACTAAATTTATATATATATATAGAGAGAGAGAGAGGGAGAGGGAGAATAATATTTGATGGTTGTACGGTATATAAATATTTTTTGAATTGAAATAATTTTTATAAGTGAATATTGCTTCTTATATTTTTCTGATAATGTTTTTTTTTTTTTCCGGATAAAGATCTTATTTATCCGATAGCTTGAGGGAAGTCATGGATTCATAAATTTCCCTACGGTATTTGCTCGTATCGACGCCGAGTGAAATACGATAGGCGAGAATATATTAAGAGATGAACAGAATATGCATAGACAAATTCTACATGTACCAAATCTGCAAAAAAGAACATAACTTAATCGAATCCAATAGTGAATGTTGCCTACACTATAAAGAAACCCAAAACCAAAGCAAAACAGTGATGTACTAAGAACAACGACTAGGAATATACTAAGAGTTTCAGGCATAAACACATGACTTCGAGGTTCATGACAAACATGAACAGCTGAGAATTATGTTCATCATATTCTCACGGTCGCAATTTGCGTGGAAGTTTGAGTAATTTCATTGTTCGAAGACTTTTGTGTGCGCGTAAGTCAATATTTCGATACAATCATTTCATTCGTGTGGCTAAGTTATTGGCAAACACATACAATATATATATTTCTGTGTGAAAATTCTCAGAAATAATCTGTAGAAAAGAAAATGAGTATAAAGGAAAAGAAAAAAATTGGGAAAACTGTATTTTTAACCGAGGCGTTTCGTCCAATGTGGACTTCTTTAAGGCAAAATAAAATTAATTTATTTCGATACTTTGATTCAATGAATTCATTTAGGTTTTCCCTTCAAAATTACGCATTGGACGAAACGTTTCGGCTAAAACTATGCGGTTTTCTTATTTTCTTTTTATCTTCACAGACCCACACACACACATATATATATATATATATATATTCATTTTTATTTTATATACATGTTTCGTTAAAGTTCTTTATTTCCGAGTGTTTTCTGCTGTGCTTTTAGCCATTATCGATGATGATTTGTCCTTTACTATTAACTGAATGTAAGGGTTTTGTCATGTATATACCTAGAGTTTTATATAAATCTTTTATATTTTAAACACGAAGTAAAACCTGCACTGGCGAAATTAAACAGAAACAAGGCAGCTGGACCAGACGTAATTGTAAAGGGAATGCTGACAGCCTTAGATGACTTTGGCTTAGACAAGATTACCAAAATAAAAAATGAAATCTGCAACAGTGGAGATATACCGGAAGACCTCAGCAGATCTATCTTCATAGAATACCTAAGAAATCAGGCGCAAACGAATGCGAACTCCACCGAACAATACGCCTAATGAGCCACGTGACAAAACGTATCTGTATTCTAATGAACAAATTTCGCTGAATAATCAGCCCAGAGATAGGCCAAGAAGAGTGCAGGCTTTTTAAAGGCACTAGAACAAGGAACGCGATATCCGTGCTCAGAATGTTATCAGAATGAGCGATACAGATGCAGAATGATGTTTACCTATGTTTCATAGACTACGCAAAGGCCTTCGGCAAAGTACGCCACAAGGATCTGCTGGAACTGCCCAGCAACCTCGATAAATTCGGGAAAGATATCAGAATAATCAAGAAGCTATACTGGTAGCAAGCATGCGCATACAGAAAGAGTTCATTGAATATGCAAAAAGGAATAATCAAGAAGCTATACTGGTAGCAAGCATGCGCATACAGAAAGAGTTCATTGAATATGCAAAAATAGAAGGCGGCGTAAGGCAAGAGATGCATCTTCTTACATGAACTGTTCAACATATACAGTGAGGCAATCTTGAGAGAATTGGTAACCCTGCCGGGAATTACTATTGGCTAAAACAATCTTAACAACATAAGATTCGCAGATGACAATAATGATAGCAGACACTGAAATTTAATTACAAAATCTCCTACGGAAGGTTGGGACGGTGAGTGAGAAGGGACTAAGCATAAGCTACAAGAAGACAGAGTGCATGGTCGTCAGTAAGAGGATGAGAAGGAAATGCGATCTGAGGGCGGAAGACTAGAATCAAACAGACACGGAAGTTTAAATACCTGGGTAGCTTCTTGACAGAGGACGGTAAGTGCGAGACTGAGACCCGTAGAAGTATTAGGATGGCAAGGGACACATTCCAAAAGCTGTGCAGAGTACTGCGAGACAGGAGGATATCTTTGGTAACAAAGAAAAGAATACCTAACTGTTACGTGACATCTGTCCTTCTGTACAACAGCGAATGTTGGACAATTTCTTCAAACATGAAGAAGCGACTCGAAGAGACGGAAATGTGGTTCTACAGAAAGATGATAAGGATATCAATGACCGAGCGTGTGAGCAAAGATGAGTTCTTGGAGGAGGCGTATACTTAATATCAGGAAGAGGCAGTCGAAGTTTCTGGGACACATAATGAGGAAGGAAGGCCTAAAGAATTTCACACTTACAGGTCGAATAGAGGGAAAGAATGACAAGTGAAAAAACGCGTGACATATCTGGCAGACTTAAGCAAGTAGATGAGAGAACGTGGTCTGGGGGGGAAGCAGAGGGAAGGAATTTGTTGATAGCTGCAAGGGATAGAGGGAGGTGAAAAGCCATGATCGCCTATGCCCTGAAAGCACATGGCACATAAAAAGAAGAGAAAGTGTCACGGTTGTAATTATTTGCGAGACACTAAAAACACCCAGAACAACCCCGAATATAAGAAGCACAGTACCATCTCAACCTAAGCATTAATGAACACCAACTTATGCACAAACAAATAATTACAACAAAAAATAAAAATAAAAAAAAAACTATGTAATATATACTATGGAAACATTATTCTAAACCCAGTAGGTGTGATAAATATTTAAACCTCTCTAGTCATAAATTATCTGATGGCCAAAAAGTATTCTTAAATGTAGGGCCAGATTTCCATCCTAAATCTAAATTTGACCTTCTCACAAAGAAAACCGAAATTGAATTTATACACCAATTAAATGAATTATTACCAAAAATTTAAAACAGCTAACCTTATCCTCAAAAATAACAACACACCCGCAAAGTCAAAACTACGAAGAACAAACGTTTTTAGCGTGTTCAAATGCCGCTGAAGGAACTGCGTTCCAGATCAAACCAAACTTATAAGAAATTACAACGGTCACACTACTACATGCCTATCCAGACTCCCTACAAGAATAATAACCTAATCAACATGTATAAAGAGATTAAGAATAATGGAAGCCCTAACAATAATAAAAAAAGAAAAATCCGACACTAAATTACATATGCTGACCGTGTTTGGAACGTAAAACTTTCCTATAAATCTAGATACACAACACAACCAATACATTCAGTTAAAAGTAAAACTGAATTAATCCTTGATAGTGATTTTCCAAGTGTAGCTTACATGTGGCACAAGGCCGAATGTATGGAGCACACTGTGAGGATCGAACTCACGACTCAGTCGTAAATGTTCTAGCGAGACAAGCTTGCTAAACATTACACTGCCTCGAAGTGCCTAAATTATTTCTTGAAAATGACTAAGTTTATAGCCGAAAGCGCTCAGACATAAAGAAATTTTATACAGTTTTTACACACATTGTCTCCCGAAAACAAAACACTTGGACGATCACAAGAGAATTTAATCCAAAAGCTTAATCGAAGTACCTATATATATATATATATATATATATAAAACGATGTATCTAATGAGGATTAAACCAATGACAGTTATTCTCCCTGTTGATAATTTACTTACACGTAAACAATCCATTAAAAAAAATATGATACACATAGCAGATTTGTAGCATAATAAAGAGATAAGTTTCAAAATATATGAATGGATTGGTGTAATATTTTTCTCTTCTGTTCGGCGTTTCCCTTCAGAACGTGGGATATCATGTCTCTCCACTATTTCTTATCCTTTTAACTCAGTTTAAATTTGTCCTTTTGATGTCTGTCTTAATTTGTTCTGCTAATTATATACACAATTTCGTTAGGAAGGTTATACGCCACTGTCCGACTTGCTGTGAATATGCGAGTGGGAAATTTTAAAAGCCTCTTTATTAATTTTATATTAGAGATATGTTAAAAGTTTCTGATGCAACTATAATTGTACATTTGGTTTCAAATTTCTCTAAATCTTCGCCGTCTATTCACAAATTACCTTCAAGTATTTCTGAGCATCCTTCTGTAGAAAGACATTTATGTTGCCTCAAGTACTTTCTTCCTCTGTGTGAAAATCTTCCAGTATTCACTTTCATAAAAATGGACCGGTATTACACATATTTTAGTATATGTTACTTAGTTTCTAACGAAATCTTTCGTTTCAGAATACTTTGCTTAGATTTCGGGGGCATTTTTGTTATAGTAATGCAACTTGAGATTTCGATGTCGCAGTTTCCGTCCTTTGATAAATCATACTTCACCCACAAATTATGCAATAAAGCCACTACGAAGCATGTGATTACTGAGTGTGAATGTATACGAGAAATAGAAAAAAAAAACATAATTATGTAGAATGAACCAAAAAAATAAATAAAATGAAAAAAA
>CAWVQA010000602.1:5000-70000 GCA_963932145.1 Acanthosepion lycidas | reverse complement strand
TCACCCCAAGCAAGGCAGTATGAGAAAAAGAAAAAAAAAAAAAACATCATTATGGAGAGAGGACAATAAAAGAACAGGAATTAAGATACAGAAGATAATGACTGATCTTTAAAAATTGAAATACAATGTCAAAGTTGAGTGGAAAGCAAGAGGCCAGAAGAGTCCCACAAGTGAGAAGTGTGACAAGAAAATGTTGACATAGAACTTATAGTTACATCTAGTCATTTCAACTGAAAAAGGATGATACCTTGCTGCCAATCTAGTACTGTACTTAAATTTGTAAAGTCAAGGTACCAAAGAGAAAAGTTCATCAGAAAAATTACCATGAAAGTATTTAAAGAAAAGGCACAGGGAAGATAAAAGCTTACATGCCAGGTTAGGACTAATAACATTGCACATGATTCCTTGTATTTTATCAAGAATCTCTAAATATATAGCAGAAAGACCAGACTAGATATAGCAGCAATATTCAATGCATGGATTAATAACATAATTATAAACTTCATGTCAGCTGAAAACATTAGGCTAAGAAGGCACAATGAGTCATTCTCCTGGAGGTTAGCATCAGCCATGCTGATGGAAGGCAAAAAGCTTTCACTCAGACAATTTGTTTTAGGGGAATTAAAATTAACAAATCATTCCTTACCCCACTTAACAACAGATTGTACGTCACTTTTTACATCAGCTGCCAATTTGACCACATTGAACTGATTGGACTTACTATTAAGACAAGAGTAAATAGTTGTGTCATCAGCATAGATACTGAATTAAGAACTGATGATGTCAAGAAGGTTGTAGATGAGAATTAGGAATAATGTAGGTTCAAGTATAGAGCCCTGGGGGAGGGGACACACATGTATTAATGCAAAGAGATCTGGTGGTTGTTCAAGACAACTTTCATTTTGAAATTTGATAAGAAAGATTTAATTGGTTCAAAAATACCATAACCTTTCAACTTGTGAAGAAGACCAGCTGTCAAATGCCTTTCAGATAGCCTAAATAGCAACCTGAGCTTCACCATTCTTATCTAAAGCTTGGTAGACTCTTTCAGTAATAATCATTAATATATCAACAGTTAGCCTACAGAAGAAAAACCATATTGTTTATCTGAAAGAAGACCCCTTGCAAGGTGAGATGCTTAACCAATTCAGAGTTAACTACAGTCTCTAAAACTTTGCCAAAAAAAGATAGAAGGATCAGACTGTTTGCCTGAGTGTAGATCAAATTTCAGAATATATACATAGTTTTGTGACAAAATTGTTGATATATGGTTCTTTAGTATCAGGAGAGAGGCCTGGAGCGGATTAGTGAAGCAGAGTCAATTGTCACTGGTGAGGTGTTGATAGGCCAGCAGTTGTGTGATGAGGCTGAGCTGTGGAAGCTGAAATCCTTGGTAAGATGTGTTGGCAGTGATAACATAAGTCATGATGGTGGTAATGAGGCAGGCCCTGAGTGGATAGTGAAGCATAAGTAACCTGGTAAGTTGCATTGGTGAGGTTGATGTAAGTCAAGGTGGTGGTGACAAGGGAGGCCTGGAGTGTATAGTGAAGCTATGAATCTGACTTTGCCAACATAGAGGATTTGAGTGTGAAGAGTTTGGCGAGATTAGTGAAGCTTGGGCAGGGGCACAGAGGCGATCATGGTGATGACAATGAGAGCAAGTGTTGGTGTCAACAGGTGGCTTCTCAGGCTGGTACTGTGTCAGTCATTTTTGAGGAGTTTTCTTTTAAGCAAATCTGGTGGCCCCCATGGTCACCTTTTTTCATTGAGAAATTGGCTATTGTATTTTATTGTAGTGATTTGTTTTGTGAACTGGATGTGATGTTCAGAGCCCCTGCACAGAAAATGAGTTTTTTTTTTTTTTATTTTGTATTTTGCTTTATTAGCACTCACCTCCAGTCGACACGAAGAGTGAATCAGAAAGAGATCTAATTGTCTTAACAAATTATTTAAACTTCTGTCAGTTATACAAGTCTTCTATCTTTACTGACATTGGCATTTTTGTCCCACAGTCTTTTTTCAAGGCTTTCCTTTATCATCAACAAACCATGTGACAATTGAAATTTCATTCAAAGATCCATAGTCTCATCATATAATATCAACAAATAAGGATTTTTTTTTTGATCATTGCCTTAATTTCACCTTCAATTGTACCTGTAACAAAGTTTGGCACTGCTAAATGAAAAAAAGGCTGTTGGAATATGGGCTTGGCACAGAATGAATACGATTAAGTTAAAATGTAACTTAAAACCCACATGATGAGCTAAGACTAGATTGATTGTGCCAAGAAAAAGACAGCAATTTGGAAAATGTCAACCCACTGGTGTTATAGAGAAAATACACTCAAACAAAGTCAAGAACTTTGGAAATAGATGAAGGCTTGGAGGAGAAAAGGAAGAGAAATAAGTCAACAGCCAGTATAAAGGGTTATAAGAAAAGCAAGAAGACCGTTAATGAATGTGCATAAAGCAAAATGATGAACTCTGGGGCTCTCATTCAAAACCTCCCAAAGAGAAAGAGGAGCTAAATGATTGGGAAGAGAAGGATGAAATAACTCTCTCCAAATTCCAAAAATGAGTAAGGGAAGAGAATAGGCCAGAGGTTGAGCCAGAGTTGCCCCTTAAGCAACAACTAAGAGAAATACAGGTGAGAATGATGGGATGGATGGATTCGATTGTTGGTGCACAAAAAGACAATCAAGTAATTAACAGTAGAAGTTGGTTGGAGAGGATGGAGGTGTGGTTAGTCCATCATGAAAGGCAGACAAACTTACTTATTGGGGCTGTCATTTGGCTTTGCATGACCTTTGGGTGAAAGTTCCACACACCTGTCTGAAACCAATTGGACCTACTGAAAATTGATTAACACAGGAAAAGGTTGGAACTGGAAAAAAATGAAAAAAAGAAAAATGAATAGTGGGAATGCTCTAAAATAATTAAATATGAAAGTGTGTAAACATTGAATGGACAGAAAAATAAAGCAAGGAAATCTTGTTACCCTTGCAGGAATGGCTGGTATGAAGGTATGATGGTGATGGTAGGAGCCTGGAGGCACAGCCAGAATACGATTTTCAAGAAATCAAGTGAAGTGATAATAACAAGGTCAAAATGGTTGGTCACTTTTGTGATAAATTTGAACCCATACAAGTTACTATTAAACAAATTTGCAGGTGAGCTAATTAAGATGGATGTAGCCAGGGTAAAGGTAGCACAAAAGCATGTCAGGGAAGGGAGGTACCTTAGATTGCTGTACTCCCTGGAATTAGAGATGGTCGTTATGGAAGCCCAGTAGAAGGATATGAGGAATTGCTTAAAAGGAATTGAGCTGTTGCAAACAAGAAGAAAGAGAACAGTAGTCTCTATTGTTGAAAAGGCTCTGAGCATCCTGTTTGGAACAGTGACACAAGAAAACGTTAGTTATAAGAAGGAAACTAGAAGAGGTGGAAAGGGATCAGAGAGTTTTGGTTCAAGTGGCAAGAGAAAGCATATTGATACTGAATGTGACAAAATTAGAACTGACAAAGAATAAGGCGAGTATCTAATAAACATCCTGCAAGACTTAAGACAGGAAATAGCTAATCTTTCTGAGCCTGTGACAACTGAATTATAAGAATTAAGTGGCTTTGTACAGCAGTATTTTCAATTAATGACCATTACTAATAAGGTGCGACAGACTAATCAATCCCTGACTATTTTGTCAGAGCATGTGAGAGCTCAGTTGGATATGTTGTCATTTGGGACATACATACTGATCCCTAGACACTTGAAGAGATTATTATTGAAGATAGAAGCTGAGTTACCCCATCATTTGTGTGAAGGAAGCCATCTGGTATATGCACAAATCTTGACATGAGAAGGAAAATCGAAAAGAGAATCATTATTATTGCTTATTCAAACTGTTGATGTCAGACATAGCGCCTCGAAACTGAGCATCTGGTGATAACAGAATTTTAAGGTATGAGAAAAATAAAGAATTTGGTTCTCGGGTGGACACAACCACCCAGTTGGAGGTTGACTAGCAGTGAAGCCAGGTGTAGGGTTTGACAATGATTAATGAGTCGGTAGAGGTCTGGACACAGTCAGGATATGATAAGAATTAAATTGGCAATCTGGGATTTGTAAATGTTTTGGCCAAAGGAAAAGAAAAAAAAAAGGATTTTGTAAACAAAATTCGGGATAGTAATTCTAAGAGGGCCAGTCTAGATACACCCACACTGCCAAGAGATCATTGGCCAAGTGGTAGCATGGGTGATAGGCGGAGGTGAATGCATGAGAAAGATGGAGAAGTTGTTAACACTCATTGAGGGGAATTGGTATGACTTATCAATGTGAGGGAGGAAGAGTCTAGGAGGATAACTCTCCTCTGACCTTCCCTCATGGATGAGGGAGGAACCCCAAAGTGGAAAGTGATTAATCTTCCAAAAATGGGAAGTAATTAATTTTCCTGGCCTAAGAACAAAGAGAATTCATGTTGGGAATTGAGAATTGTCAAGGAACCCAAACCACATCGGGCCCCCACACCAGGTTTGGGTCAGTGTCCATATAAACGAACATCTCAAGGCAGTTCAGAGTTGCAGTCAGTTCCAGACAGTTTGAGTTTGGAGTTAGTTCAAGAAGTTGACCAAAAGATTTCTACATCCTCTTTGACTTAGTCTTCCTACCAAAAGCAAGTTTTTATTGACGAATGACATAAGATGCCATAACTCACTTAAGAAACACAAAAGTATCACGAATCTATAGAAACGGGCTGGGGAGAGAAACACACTCCTGTATTCAACAGATAAAGATAATTGATATTTCTCAACATATTTGAACCTCTTGAGTTGTTTTATTATTTTTCTTTTACTTACGCTTGTGCAGTATCACCTTTACCGTGGATTCAGCTTGCACTATGGACCGACACCTGATTGATTTCGTCTACCTAAGACCAAAATCACAATGTGGGGAGGTTAGACTTGAGATCAAAGTACTTCAATAACCAGATGTTGGAAGCAAGCTGGGAATGACAAGTTGGTATCGAACCGGAAACAAACAGATCGAACGGGACACAGGTTGGTGGCAGCGACAACTAGTCAACCCCAAACGCTGATTGAAGAAACCTTACAGCTTTGCGTCGCAACTGGGAGTTGACCACGGGCCGACAGTGCAGTGTCATATATTGACATCGCTACCAGTGGACGTCACATATTGGTGCTGGACTGCGACTGCGACCACCGGTGGGTGTTACATTTAGTTAGAATGTGAACTTGGGACAGAACAAAAAAAGGTTAAGTTAAAATGTAATTTAAAACCTAGACAACAAGCAAAGACGAGATTGATTGTGCTGAGAAAAAGACAGCCATCTGGAAAATGTAAACCCACAGGGGTTGGAGGAAGAAATAGAGAAAATACACTCAAGCACAGTCGAGAACTTTGGAAATGAAGCAGAAAGGGAAAAATTATTAATGAATGTCTGCTAAAAGTACCAGTAATGAAAACAATTGAGAGATAAAATTTGGTAAATTTAAAGTGAAGGCAAATGAAGAAAAACTGATTGATGATTGCTATAAAAAATCAGAAGACTGTAAAAACAATCCAAGAGAAAGGATTTTATACTCGCCTAAAAGAAATTAAGATATGAATATCATGGTAAAAGGGAAGCAGCTGGTTAATTTCTGATTATAAAGAGAAGATCCGAAACTGGGAAAAATGTGCTGAGCACAATTAAAGTAATAAATATGATTAATGACCAAAAGATAAGTCCAACCTGTTTACACACGGAATTTGAAAATCGAATTTGTCCAGATGATAACCAAAGGGAGAGAGTTAGGTGAAATACCAAGAAAGACAGAGAGATTGCCTCCGTCCATTAGCAGGTAAGGGTACACATCACAAATAAGAGAAACAAGTAATTATTATGGAGGATCAGTATCTACGATCACTGACCATGGAAGGAGTTTTCCCAAATTTGGAAGGATAAGTCATTTTCCACAACCAGACAATAGAGAACTCTTGATGGAAAGTCCAGAATCCCCAAATACTGTCACCCTCTCCATACAGGTCTTGAGTAAAAGTCAATATAAGCAGATGACTGAAGCCATCATGTGAGTTACAGTTTGAGTTGCAGATGACAAGAGATGACTAAGCTGTCAAATCCCATGTGACTTGCTGCCAAAGAAACCTTCTGAATAAGCCTTGTTCCAGATTTAGCTAAAACAAGCAAAGTGTCATGATAGAATTCAAAATATGAAGGGTTAATGTTTCTGTACAAAGAATGATATAAACCACAAAGAAAACTGACCCGAATAATTTCCTGTCTTCTTTTATTTTGTCTACAAAGAACATTGTTTATTTTTTTCTTTCTTGTGACACAGCTTTGCTGAGGTTTGAACCAGCACTACGATTACTGATGTGATCAAAAAGCACAATGTGGGCAGGGCAGGGCAGGGTGTAGACTGGAATGGCTACCTCAATGACCAGTGGCAGTATTGACCAGTGTAGGAATTGATCAAGGACCAACTGGCAAGAAGGGTCATAATTGATTGCTGTAGACCATGACTGACCACAAGTGTCCTATAGCAGCTATAAAATTAATGATCCCCTATTGAATATCACTTGAAAATCCAGAAAATGTACAGTTGGCATTTTTCTTTATGAAATCTAAAGGCAATTTTAAACAATCCTTGTATTATGTTGGTGCAAAAATAATATCGTTTTTTGACGTATTTTTTAATGTCAAAAACGATATTATTTTTGCACCAACCTAATATTATGCCAATGCTTCACATATCACCAGACAATGACCCTTCTTGTTTGGTTCTCTTGCTTCATTGTGTCTTCTAAATGGTCATTCTTATCAAGCCCAAATTTCAATACAATGAATTACTCTTTTTAATATATCATGATTTTTCTCAGCTGACCTATTATGCAACCAAATTGAAGCTGCTTGTTGTCATCCAAAGATTTTAAGAGCAATTATGGAATTCAGAGGGTTCTGAGATTTTTGTGTCTTGACAAAGCCATAATCAAATTGTTCGGTAGCAGTAGTTGTTCATGTATTCTTATACTGACAAAATAACAGACATAGGGAACAGAACAATTTGTACAAAATGTGACATTTGGTCACCCACTCATACTGTTCATTATACTTGGAATCAAAGTCATGATGCCATTCCTTGCTGCCCATTTTGGTTTGGATTTTCAGTTCAAGTGTTGGCATCTCTCTTCTGACAATGATAATAATATTCTTTTTCTCTTCTTGTTCCAAAAGGTCTGGAAAGTAGAGCAGAAATTGAGTGAATTGACTATTTTTTGCCATCTTCGGGGTGAATGAAAATGTGAAAAATGTTATTAGTTTATAATTTTTTAATTGAAGCTTTATTCTAACAGAACATTTAAGTTGAGTGTGGATAATCAGCTTGAGGAGGAGAGAAGTTCTTTGATAAATGAAGCAAATACATTCTGTAAACCTAACAAAATTTAATGTGAAGAGAAAAAAACTAAGTCTACAGCATTCAACTTCTACAAAATGATGCATAAGAGTTCTCTCTGTTATTCACTGTGTTTGCTGAAATACAGGTGTGTTTGAACCTGGTACATTTCCTCCCCTCATGGAAAAGGACTGCCAAGTGAAATGTATGCTGGTTTTATATAGGGAAATCTTTACCGATAATGATTAATAACTTCACTTTACCTAACCATGCCCCAGAAAATTACACTTCACAATGCCCATAGCTCACATTTCATTATCTTCCAATTCCTGTAAATTAACTAGATGGATTTCTTACTGGTGAAGGATTTCTTGCCAGAAATCACAAATAATGATAATTATAAAATTTGCAGACAATTGTTACAGAAAAGGGACATTTGATTTCTCTCTAGTCTTCAGCTACAAATTAATTTTACCTTTACCAGTTTTCAAATCAAACACTGTGACCACCTAAGTGGAGTTTGCCACTTGTCAGCACACCAAACCAGTTCTGGCTGAAAAGGCACTTTTTGCACTGATATCTGCACTTGAAAATACATTTATTTTATTTTATCAGTTATCAACTTCCCCCTTCCTTCTTCCAATTTCTCAGCCAGGGTTCATACCCCCCTGAAGCCAGAGCTGAATTTGCCAAACCATGTTATAATTTTCTATTTATTTAAATTTTAACCCTCAAATGCCATTTTTATATTTCTACTTATAAAACATTGATTTCAGAGTCATTACACCTACTAGTAACCAAAACATAATTTGAAATTTGTTTATAAACAATATATATAAAAGAGAGAGAAAACTGTATTGCTCCCTAATTCTTCCCAGACACTTGTATTTGTTGTATTATGAGGTTGGCGCAAAAATAATGTCGTTTTCTCACATATGTTACTATGTGAGAAAACGACATTATTTTTGCACCAACCTAATATTCGATTTGTTTGTTTATCCATTATCTCCAAAAATCTAACATCTGTTTTAAATTTTACAATTAGAAAATTAAAGTGCATTTCTTTTAGTTGTATAGTAAAAGATGTTTACAAAAATTATATGCTAAAAGTGATCATTCTTAAAAAATTTAGAAGCTTTAGTTGTAAAAAGTTGGATAGTACCGATCTGTACTTTGTCATTATTATTGTCACTGATTATGGTAGATTTACTTCAATGGTAGACTGGAAGGTAAGTTGTTTCTATTTCAAGTGACATGTATTGGGAAAAGAAGTTAAAAACAAGATGAATAGTTAGTCTGATACTTGTGAAATGAATGATACTTACATTTTAGAAGTCCTTCCTATTTGCAAATTCACTGTGTGACGAATGTAGATAGCCCAAACACGCATACACGCATATATTAAGGTTAATCTCCACCTGACAACAGAAGAGGTCACATGGGAGTTTCAAGACATTTTGGGAAAGCAAGTCAAGAGGTTGACTGACCCAATTACCCATAGCAACAGACGTCTAGACAGAAGCTAGATAGGGGACTGACGTAAGGTCATGAAGCAGCAGGAACTGGAATTCACGCCAAAACGCAGGACACGTGGGAATTAGAAAATTACTTGGAAGTCAGTTACCGTCTTGTCTTTGAAGGAGCAAGACTTGAAATCGAAGCGCTGATAACTTATGAACGGAAAGATGAGACTCATTTTGATAATGATGGAACTTGTCCGATTCATCCCAAGCAACTCCGGATAAGAACTATAAGGATATGTATTTCTGTTTGTTATCTCCAAATTGAAGAAGATAAATCGAGTTATCACAGAAGACGCAAGGAAATTTGTATGCTGAGAATACAGCCTGTGTTTGAAGAAATAAAAAAAGAAAACCAGAGAGAGGAAGAAAGTATATATCTCTGTTACAAGCTGAATTGTGTAAAGAAGAAGAAAGAAAGAAAAGACAAAACCAGAGAGAGGAAGAAAGTGTATATCTCTGTTACAGCCGGACTGTGTGTGAAATTGGATTTGTGTAAAGAAGAAGGAAGAAAGAAAGAAAAAAAGATAAAACCAGAGAGTGGAAGAAAGTGTATATCCCTGTTGCAGTTGAACTGTGTACGAAGCTGAACTGTATACAGAAGAATAAAGAAATAAAAAAAGAAAAACAGAGAGAGGAAGAATGTGTATATCTCTGTTACAGCCAGACCCGATGTGAAATTGGATTTGTGTAAAGAAAAAGAAAGAAAGAAAAGAGGAAACGTGAGAGAGAAAAGGAAGGACAATGAGTAAAAGAGAGAACTGAATATAAAGATAAGTAATTATATATTTTCAACCCATGTTACAAAGATACACATGCATCCATAAACTTTATGTTCTCACATACACCTTTCCACATGTCAAAATAGAAATATGTAAATCCTATCCCATGTCTTTTGGTTATGCATTGATTTCTGCATTCGTAGTTATTCATACTTATTTTTTATCCGTTCGGGTTCAGTCGAATCCACTTGGATTTAGGCATATTTTGGTATCCCAACATAAGTCTTGAGGTTCTGGTCGTCAGATGTTTTACTCATGCTTATATTTTTCTTTTATTTTAATATTTTGTGTATATATATATATATATTAAAATTCTTATACCAAAATTCATTACGCCTTATCGTTCATTCTTGAATTGTGGATCAGTATTCGTGTTGAAACTGAAGCGAACCTGGGAAAAGATTACTGTTCGATTATCCTAATCGAACAGTGTTCTTTAAAATATTTTGGTTTACTAATTGTCCATTTGTCATGGTCTGGGAGAGATAGCCCGTATCTCTCCACAGATGTGATAATGTATATATCTTCTGGTCGGCGTATGATCGCATTATAAACCCATTCGTCGACAACTGTTTGATGATTCTTTTTTTTTTTTTTTTTATCACTAACACAATGACAGGCTTGATATTAAAAGCAAAAATCAAAATATTAAATTTGGTTGGTAGTTTATGAAAAGTAGAAAATGAGAAAGTTTTTATACTGGCTTTAGAAGAAAGAACCTTCACCCACATCCTCCTGGCATAAGTTTAAACTGATCCCACCCCTCACCATGCAAATTTTGAAAAGTTATAAGTTTTTATTTGAAATCAAGAAAATACAAAATTTTATGTAAAATGGTCAGAATATATGGTTTAATTTGATTCCAAGAATATATAGGCTAAAGGAAAAACAAACTTATCCTGACAAATTAAAATCAGGATAAAAGTAACACCATAAAAAATACATGTCTATTCTCTATTCTGAAGATGGTGTAAATCTATATTGAAATATTAATAAACACTCTACTTTTTTTAGTCAAATATTATGTCTTATCAGGTTCTTAATTCAAACTCTTGTCAAACTTATGATTGAGAAGAAATATCACTTATCATTCCCATAGTTTTACCAAAAAACAATGGGTATTCCAAATGAGTATTTAGTATTTCTTATAATTTTTGGTGTTAACCAGTGGCCATATTTTTCCCATTCTAAATGATCACTACATTAAGATATTTCAACCTTCCTATGGACAAGCAATTGTATGACTAGTATCACCTCAAACTTTACCCATAACTGAAGTCAACACTGTACATTTATATAGTCCCCTACCCCTGGACAAATAGCTGAAATATGTAGAGAGCTTCCACTGGGAAATTGTGTTCAAGATTTAGTCTCAAATATATACCTTCTTATTGAAAGTTTATATAGATTTAGTGAAGTAAAGCAACGACTCAACTGATAGTAGCAGATAGAAAAAAGCGAGGAGGTTAAACGCCAAAATAGTGTCACACGTCCAACCTTCTCACGAGCAAAAAATCCAGTCCCACATTTCCGGCTGGCGTGATTATCATGCCTCCTAACGCTCGGATTGCATCGATCACAAGCAGCAGGTCGTAACCGAGGGGCCTTTGACGTGCCACCAAAACGTCGACCTTGGCATGATTCCCTCCATCTGTGAGGATTGAGACAGTCCCGACACCACAACAGGCCCGGGACACTCCATCAATCATCTGAATCTCGATTTGTTGACTGCTCCATATCATGCATCGATCCGCACTAACGATCGATTGGGAACATCCAGTGTCGACGAGCGCTGAACATCGTTTAACCTCAATGCTCATGTTGACAACAGGCAATGCCGCATTTACTGACTGATAGGGGGCAAGGGTTGCGACATCACCTTGTCCCTGGACTTGTTTCCCGAGCAATCCTGTGCTGCATGGCTTAACTCATTGCAGCAATAGCAGCCTAGTCGTGCTTGGGTTCGTCGGCTAATCCCGCCTCCTACGTCACTTTGGCTCCGGCAGTCTCTAGAGAAATGTTTTGGTCCACCACACTTGTAGCACTTTGGGCCCTCCCATGGTAGGCCATTTACACAATTTTCCCCACAGGAAAGTAACTTTTTTTTTTTTTTTTTTTTTTGATGGGGGTTATGGAATAACTCTTAATTCTTATTACCTTCAGGAAATTGCTATACTAGTGAACTCTTGGGAATAAGAAAAACAAAACAACAAAAAAAGGAACCCAATTTAACAAGATACATATTTTAATCAGCAGATTGCACAATTGTTAGAACACAAAAGTAAATATAAATACAAAATAAAATCCAAACATTTTCTGGCAGAAACTAAAAATAACTAAACAGCAAGAAAGGAGTTTGCAGCCATCAACACATCTAGTGGTACATTATCAACATGGCTTCCCATTGATTGTATCACCTAGTAACAAAACTGGAAGATAGAGTCATTTAGTTTTTGGCTGCAGTCGTACTCAAGTACTAAAAGTTTTAAAAATTGTTTTCAATTGCAATATCTAAATTTCTAATATGTACAAAAACTTACACACAATTGGCACCCTCTGTATGTAAATGAAGATAAAACATGTGCATAAGTAAAACATGAAAAATTTCTTTGCCTGTCAGTGGCAATTTATTTTTTTTGAAAAAAATCTGTTGTTTTTTCAAATGAAGGAATTGATAGTTGCTCCAAAAAACTATTTTATTCTGAGGAATCTAAGAGACTGCTGTCTATACTGTGGGCAGGAGACATCTTTTGAAGGCCAAAAATAGCAGTCATATTTGTTATGAGAGGTGAGATGAAATTTAAGGATTGGCAATCCCCATAATTGGTGATAGGCTTTTTAAGATCAAGAAAAGAAAAAGAAATATATCAATGGAGGAAGAATTAAGTAATCATTGATCATTATGTGAAAAATAAAAACTATTTGAAATGGTTTTAAAAACAAAAACATCTATGTGAGATGATGGCCCATTAAAAATGTGAATGGGAATTAATGAAAGTTGAAGTGTTTCTTGCTATTTACAGTTTTAAAAAACAAACTATCCTCTTCACAACAGCCACATTTATATAAGATTAAAATTTGTTGCCTACATCTGGTACTTTCTACATTTTACTTTACAAAAATGCCTGTTTTTATTAATTTTTTTTAACTTTCTTAAATGATTTTCTTTTATTCTTAGGCAGTCATTAAGATCCATCATATTTGTTTCTGCTTTCTTCGTTGTAAAAATTCAATTTCAAAGCCAGTCAATCACATATTTTAGAAAAGCAAATGAAAAAGTCTTTGATATTAAAGCCAGCATTTGAATGACTATAAAGATATGAAGTGTGATTAGTTGAAATTATGTAGAAATTGTAAAAATAAACAGGAAGATATTGGGATCAGTTTTCAAAACTGTTTATTTTTATTCAAATTATTTTTATTTTTGGAAGTGATTAAAATTATTCATTAAGCAGAAACAATTAGTAAGTATATATATATATATATATATATATATATATATATATATATAAATAATATCAGTGATCAATATATATACATATATATGCATAAATTTCCAAGAGGATAGAATCCAGGTAGAACTCAATGTCCAGGACAGAGTAAGAATATAATATAAAAGGCTCAAACACTAATATTCCATGGTTATAATTTATTACATTGGAACTGTAATCATGATCCAATTCATCAGACCTACAAATTTTCCAATTTCTTTTTGAATTTGTAGGTTTGATGAATTAGATCATGATTATGATTCCAATGTAATAAATTATAACCATGGAATATCAGTGTTTGAGACTTTTGTGTGTGTGTATGTATGTATATATATATATATATATATATATATATATATATATATATATATATATATAGTAAAAATTCTCTGAAAAATTCTGTGGTAAGACAATTGGTATAAGAATAACAATAGGAAAACATCTTAGTTTTTGCCGATGCGTTTCGTCTTCTGACTTTATCAAGGCAAAAATGAAAGTGAAATGTTTTTGTTTTAATAGTTACATTAAATCCAAAATTGAAAAAAAGAAAAAGAAAAGAGAGACACTTTTGCGTAAGCCTCTTTCTGGCTAATGTTAACTTCCTTTATACTAAGAGTTTTTTTTCCCCATGTTGACAATATAGTAAAATTCCCATATTGTCGACATGGAGAAAAAAAACAAGAAAACTCATAGTATAAAGAAAGTTAGCATTAGCCAGAAAGAGGCTTACACTAAAGTGTCTCTATTTTTTTAAATTTTGAATTTAATATAATTATAAAAACAAAAATATTTTGCTTTCATCTTTGGCTTGATAAAGTTGGAAGATGAAACATGTTGACAAAAACTAAGATTTTTTCCTATTGTCATTCCTATACCATATATTTATGTGTGTGTGTGTGTGTGTGAGAGAATCCATATTTACAGGTAAGTAAAGAAGATGTTCTCATGTACAATAGTTGAATTTATTAACTAACCTTTTAACCCTTCTATGCAGTCAATTTGTGACTGGTGTTATTTTCAGTAAGTTGTAGAAGAAAAATTAGGCAAGGAGTTATTTTTTTTTAAATGGCAGTGCAGTGCCCATGACCTGATGGGAAAGTTGCTGTTCTTAATTTTGTTATTTAATTTTTTTTATCATTTAGAGAAACTCTACTTTGACAAGAAACTTTGTGAATTTTGCTCTAAAGTCTTAAAATTTACACGCATCTGATAATTACTATGTTTCATTACTGCATGAATATATTCATTAAGTTGTTTATTTGGATTTTCTTAAAATTGTCAAAAATTAATTTTTACATTTCATCATTGAATAAGTTTGTGTTTTAAACTATAATTTTGTATTTACATATTTGGTGAAGTCTGTACATTTGCAGTTATATATAATATACATATTATTATATATAGTTTCAAAATAAATTATTTAAAATTTTGACAAATTCACAAGGAGCTCTTTTGAAGAAATTCAGAAAATTAATGCAGTTTTTTTTTTTTCAGTGGAAAATTTATTTGACAATAAAAATCATTAAAACAATCAGTTTTCATGAAACAAATAGAAAATGTCTGTGGGTTTAAAATATGTACACTGCTGTACAAAATTTAATTTACAAAAGAAGAAAAAAAAAAAAAAGGAATGCTTTTATCAAAATATTCTTTAATGTAGGCAGATTTAGAAATAATTTTTCTTAAATAAATATACACAAGACACAGATACACTATTGCAAGAAAGATGATCCTCTGCTCCTTTAGAATGACAAGTATTCAACCAAAGTTGAAAAGTCATCACAAACCATAAATAACAAGAAAAATTTCACTCTGAATTTTTTTTCTAGTATTCTGTTAGTATTTATACAAAGAATTATCACGACGGCTTTTATCGCTCAAATATTGTCATCTTTGTCATTTTCAGACATAAGCTTGTATAACTTCATTCACTCTCCCCCATCTTACACACTGTAAGCAATTAGGTTTTCCAAAGTTAGGAACCTTTTAAATTCACATTACATATAATTATTTACTGAGAGAAGAATTCACAAAATACAACTGCATTCCTCTCTTTTTTTTCAAAATTCAAGAAATATTTATAACTGTATATTTTTTGGTTTTTAATTATTCTCAAGTGTCAATTTCAGAAAACTGGAGGATTTACCAAAAAATTGATGATCAGAAAATATTTGGATTGAAACAAAAAAAAAATGAAGAGGAGGATAGTAATTCTAAGAAAGTCATTAAAAAAAAAATATATATATCACTTGTGGGTCAAAGATTTGCACCAGATAACATTCAGTTTTTAGTTAAGTGATCTGTTTTGAACTTGAATAATAGAAAAACTGACCCTTTACTTCATAAATACAAAGTATATAAATAACAAAGATAAGGATATTAGTCTGAAACTTCTTTCACAAAGCCATGTTTGCATCTAGTTTAACATAAAAGATGACATTTTGGATTAAAAATATAGATTATATTCTTTCAAGTCAACAATGGATTTTGGTTTTCTGTTGTTTGTTTCATTTTTTTATTTTTCTTTCTCTTCTTTCTTTCAACTGACTTTGTGCGTTACGTCTTGTACAGTCTCATCTCATCATTGTACTGCATGAAGAGGTGAGGCTGTATAATGTCTAAATGGAACATGTTTATGAAAAAAACATTACAAGTAAAATACTATCCGGTTTTAAGCATTTATAATATACATTATAAGAAAAACTTTGTAAATGTCACTCACATTTGGCAGAGATGCTTAAGTCTTCCTTTATTTACTCATAGTAAACAAGTTCAAATTTGTGTTTCAGCAAGTTTCCAATTGACTGAGCTAACACTCTTTGATCATTAGGTACCAAGATGGCGGTGAGGACCTCTCTCTTCCATTATCCTGTTTTAGCAATGCTTCAAAGATTTTCAAACTTCAAAAATTTTATTCAAGATGATTCCAATATTCTATAGTCATTAATTGGTAAGTAGTTAGTATTCCTTGCCTCTGATGGTCACTCTTTGTCATGGTGGAGAGGCTTGCATGGTCCAATGATTCTGAGAGTGATGTCGTCAGAGTTCTAAACTGATGTTAGGGCAAAGTTGAAGATGAAGATCTAGACCAAATGCAACCAACCCCAAAGATCCCAATGGGGGAACAATTGGATGATGGCTACAATAGATCTCAACGGCTGAACTAGCAGATGAAGAGGGTCATGTATGACAGGCATGCTACAGAAAGTGCCACTCAAAATTATAACAAAGTTAGTGACAGTCTGTTACAGTTTCATAACTGGATTCTGAAGGTCTCATTCCATATGTGTTGCAGAGGAAAGTAATGAAATCAAGTGTGTTGGTCACTTCCTGGTCAACTGAGGTCCACCTTAAACAAAAGCATACCATTGGCACTTTCTTCTACTCAGATTTTGTTTCACCTCCACTCAACTCTTGCAAGGCAAATGGTGATAGGGAATGGATGACAGGAGCAAGTTTTTGTGAAACTGAATGCTTGTAGTCCTGAACATGCACCTTGGTGGTGAATTTAGTCATCAATGCCATTATCATAAAGGAAGTGATTAGCAAAGAAGAAATTAAATTCTTGGATACGAGATAAAGCCGTTGTAACTTATTAAAGCTTAAAACTTATTAACAAGTACTCCTGATCCATAATTGAACTAGCCAGTACTATTCTAAAATCAGTTATGGATGATACTCATTACAAAAAAAAAAAAAAAAAAAAAAAAAAAAAATCAAACTGACTCTCCTTGCTTGCAAAGCTATCTGCACCAGAAACTAATTTCTCAGAGTGCTCCTGGTTCTGTTTTTTATTCAATACCATTTTCTTTAAAACATGTCTCAAAACACTTTTTAAAGAAAGATTTTTTTTATCTCTTGAAAAGAGACAATTTGAAAAATTACATTTTTGGCCAGCTGACTAAAATGTTTTCTGCAAGCATAGAAGAGAGAGAAAAAAATAAATAAATGAAATCAACATTTTTGGTCTTAAAACATGCAAAATAAAAATTTTGAAGAAAAGCTTTAACTGTAACAACAAGAATGATAAAGGAATAAAAATTAGATAATTTTTTCAAACAAGTAAAACATCAATAGTTTTATATTGAATTGTGTACAATTCTGGGCTAAAAATTAAAGAATTTTTAAAATCAAATAGAGAAACTTAAACTTTCATAAAATAAGTTTGGTCAATAATGAAATAGATTCTCTTTTTCAATTTCTTACAGAATTTTTAATCTAAGAAAGTTTTTAGAATATTATTTTTAGCTTCTAAAAATTTCCCAGGAACAAAAATACACTGAAGAAACAAATTATTTTGTAAATTAAAGTTAGTATTGGAGATGAAATTTGGTTGAGAGGAGATGGCAAACTGAGTTTAAATTCCAGCTGAGACAATTTCTGTTCATTTCCCACTAACACCGATGGGAAAGGCATGCATCTATGTCCCTCTAGGCTATTAGGATAAATTGTAGAGCAGATTGAGCTCTTTAGTATAGGAGGAGGATAACTGAATTCAAAACTGTGGTGAAGGTAAGAGGAAAAGCCATGATCATTTATATCCTGAAGGGATACAGCACTTAAAAAAGAGCACTACACACTATCTACCTTCTTGAAATTTGTGCCTTGTTGTCATTTTGTTTTCTCCTCACCTTTGAGTAAATTAAACATAAAAGCTCAAGTTATCAAATATTTCCAGGTGTAAACTTGGACAAATTCTGATTGCTATAATCAATTTTTATGCATTTTTTCTCATTTCTTCATTGTAACATTCTCACTTGAATAATTTAAAATTTTGTGGAAAATAGTTTAAACAATTTTCATGTCTTTAATTCTGTTTACAAATTGTCCTCAGCATTCATACTTACATGTGATAAACTTTGAGTTTTTTAAATTAAATTTTGCTATAGTGTTGTAACTTTCTTGTATAAAAATGTAAAATAATTTAATTCTTGTAAAACAAAATAAAATTGCTTATATTGACAGCTCTGGAAAAGAGAAACATTTTGTTTTGTTCATATGAATTTTTGATATTTAAAAATTTTCAAGCCCAGAATATGACACATTAATGAATAATTTACAGAATAAGAAACAATAAATGTCTGTTTTTGTTGACAAAACTGGTTTTAGGGAAAAAATAATTTAAAATGCAATTTTTGTGCCATGATTCAAAAAGTATTTGCTGTCCTTCTCCTGTTGTTTTTATAAATCACAATATTTTAAATTGACATTCCTGATCTTCAAAGACTAAAAATTCCTAAAATACATTGATTGCATTTTCCCTTTTGGTTATAAAACTTGAAAATCTTCATCAATTAACATTCTATTTACTTGTGAATACAAAACCAGTTATGATTTTTGTAATCATTTGCAAAATCATTTTTAACAATGATCAAAGATTATCAGTTGAAATATTTTTCTTTTTGATTTTTTTTTTTTTTAAAGAGAAACATAAAAATTGTAAGTTTTAAAGAAATTTGTAGATCTTTATAATTTATAATTCATTATATTTAACAATAAAAATAACCAACAATTTCTTGTTTGAATGTTAATACTTGTTTTGTGAGTATGTTTGCAAATAGCATTCCATATAAGCATGTCTCTTTGTGTGTGTTGCATTCTATCTAAGCCACTTGTTTGTTAAGCAATTCAACAACATTTTAAGTTGAAACATTCAAAACTTGGAGAATAAATAAAGACTAAAAAAGAAACAAAGAATAATGAACAGATGGATGAATAAGAAAATAAGCCTTTTACTTATCAATAGGCAACAAACTTTTTAAGATACAAACAATCATGTATTAGTTGAGAATGGGTTCGGGTACTTTAAAAAAAAAATTCTTTTCAATTAAAAATTTTTTTTAAATAAATGAAAAGGCATTTTGGGAGTTTCATTGCAATTTATTTTTTAATTGAAAGATGAATGTTTTTTTTTTTTTACATTTATGATGTGACTGTCCATTTGTGATGCTACCCAATCAAATTACAATTTAAAAAAATGTTTGGAAATTGAAGAGTTTTGGCCAAATAATGATGAATCAATTGTCAATTTTATAAAAACAACAAAAAGAAAAAGGACTTTTTTTCTTTACTATTATTATCAGTAATAAATACATAGATAATACTTTTTTTAATTGCACCTCAAGAATGAAATAAAGAATTTATTTAGGGATTGAGGCAAGGAGGCTCTCTGAGTGGAATTGGGAGAAAATTGTCTATTCTCGTTAGCTTTTGGAAGGGATTTGCAGTCAATTAATGGTGACCTCAGTTGCAGTATTACAGAGGAAAAAAAATTTTAAATATTGTCCCAAAATGTGAGTTTGATGATGGAATGTGCAGTAGGTGTAACAGACATTCCAACTTATTTGAATTTATTGAGCTGTAATAAACGGCTAAATTCATTGTGATGCAACAAGCAACTGAATTCATTGAGCTGTAAGAAACCATTGAATATAGAAAGTTTAACAGCATAAGTTTTTACAAAAAGGGAGAAAAAATTTGTCATTTCTTAAAATTCTTAAAACGTGTCAATAGAATATAAAGAGTTTTTGAAAATCTGTGTCAGACATGTTACTGCAATTGATAAAATGGATAAAAATGAGTGTGAGTGTTGGGACACTTTTGTCACATATAACAATTTACAAACACTTTGACAAATTTTATAAAATCATTTTTCAATACTGCTTTTTTTCATCTTTAACCATTTTCTGAAGTGAAATTTTTGATTTGAACCTTGTTTTTCTCCTGAAATGAAAATTGATCCTCCAAATAAACTTGCATCAGTTTCCAAAATGGTCACCTAATTTTTACTGTTAAATTTTGAAGAAAAAGAAAAAATTGGATATATGATGGAATTGATTTTGCAATATATATCCAACCTTATAAGATAAATTATGAAGGATTATTTCAGGAAAAGAAAACAAGTAATTCCTTTCATATAGGGAAATCTAAACTCTCATCTTCTACAGGGAAATATCATAAATTTCTTAAACATTTCATTGGTTTTATGAGGCATAAATGTAGATTTTACTAGTATATTGATTGAAGCAAATATGGATTGTAAGACTTGCTCAATATTGAAGTTTATCTCTTGGCTTAAACATATTGCAGTACCTACCATATATGTACTTGCCATCTATCTAAATAGAAACAGACAATGCTGAAAAATTCCTCTGTACATTACATGAAGAAAGTAATGGTTTTAGGGAGATCTGTGTGTTAAAATGACAGAATAACTGAGAAAAACTTAAAATAGGGGCAGATTGTCAGTAACTGAACACTCTTCTAACAGAGACATCAACTACTTTATCGAACTTGAACAGCTATCAATAATGTTTTTGTTTGTGACAAGTATATGAACAATAGACAGAAGGAGTTTGTGTGAATAAAGTTTGGAAAATTCCCAAGATAATTCGAAGAAGGCATTTTTAATTTGTATGCATTAAAATATTTCTATGTTTAATTCTTATCTTCTATTTTTCAGTAGGAATTTGCAAGATGCACAAATACCAAAAAAGTCAGTATGTGACACGTCTCAAAACTTGGGAATATGACATTGTATTCCACCACAAGATATTTACATATACACATTTCTCTCTAAATTTCTGGACTACTCCCCCTGTTTCCATGGAGTCTGTAGTCCCCCAGATTAAAGCATTGTTTGTAAATTTGGTGACATAGTAATTATGAGTTCAATCCCTGGGCCAGGTAGTACAGACTTGGTGGGAGAGCAATAACTGAGTAACACTAAGAACAAAATGAACATTGTCAGCAGAACAAGAACAGTTTGCCTCCATAGATTAAATAAAGAGTTTAATGGGAAATTCCCTAAAGATTACCTGAAAATGGCCAGAGAGTATAATGGCTGAAATGTGCTAACACAAAGATGAGGATATTATTTTGAATGTACACAAATGTGTGTGCTTCATTCAATTATGAATTTTTTGATATTTTTTTTTTTTTTTTTTTTACTATTTTCCATATGTGTAAACAAGAGTTCTTTTCTTAGATTAGTGAGTGCAGAAATTGTTCCAATCTCTTTTGGCCATTTTCAAGGATTTGGGTCATACTGCTTCAAATGGTGTGCAAGTTGCTGATACACAGATATTTTTTAAATTCCAAAACAATCAGTACATTACAGCTTTTGTGTTTGTAGCTGTTGCTGTGAAGAGTATGTTTTGATGACTGGAAAATTTCTGTGCACACAAAGTTCAAAAAAAGAAATTTTTGGTTTGCCAACAAGAAAAACATGATAAAAAAACTTAGCCAAAGTACCTTTTTAGTCATTTTAATGAAACATGCATTAAAGAGAAGTTGCTGCTCAAATACACACCTATATATCTTTTATTAATCCACATTATTAGTAAAATGTAAATCAAGGTGTTCAGTTGATGCTTGCAGGATTTTACTTTGTCATAATGTGTGTTCAGGGTGGGGTATATCAGTTCGAGATGTAGTGTTCATTTTTATTATACATCCATGCATCATGATTAAAAATAAATGCTCATTCAGTTTTAGTCAGGTGATAAGAAGAATCTATTAGAATCAAACTATCTGAAAGTTCTGTAGTGACGAGAAACATGTTGATACAGAATATAAACAAAAATGAATTAGATTTTGTTTGGTTAAGTATTGATGACACAAGTCAACATGGACCCTTTCCAGTCAGTAAAAGAAATGGTGTCAAGCAGACAGTGGCTGAATTCCTTTTCATCAAGGAAGGAAAGAAAAAGCCACCAAAACTGATTGAGAGAGACAGAAAAAGTAAATAACAGTTGATCATTCTATTTACTTTTTTTTTTTTGAAGAAATCAGAAAAATTCTGAGACAAAATCTAAATTAGGATAAATTAATTTTTAAAAGGAAAAGAATTAAAGCATTAGTATCAATGTTCAAGTGGCATTTATAAAAATATTTGCTGGTACCCTGACATTATCTCATAGCAAAAAAAAAAAAAAAAAAAAAATGACCCTAAAGAATAACCCCCACCCCCAAAACAACTAAAATAACAGTAAGTGTTTTTAAGAGGTAAGATGAAGTCTGTTTTCAACACTATTAAAATAATTGTAATTTGTGTTTTTAGTTATTTTGAAAAGCTTTTGTTTATTAAAAGAAAAACAAACAATTTCTCTGCAATATGGTATATTTCAAGCATTAATTTCAGTAGCTTTTATGAATACTTCTACAACTTCCCACAGAATTTCTTTTATAAATAGCAAGTGTGAAATTGGATGCATGCAGAAATCTATATGGATAATTGAATGACAAAATAGTTTTATAGCTGAAAGGAAATTTTGTTTTCATATTAAAAATGGTTTTATTCATGGGGTGAGATGAAAAGAAACACAAATGCCAATTTGAATTTTACATTGAAAATGTGAAAAGATCCTGAGATGCTTAACTTTAAATTTTTGACATTCAGATGCATAACCTAACCAACCCCATTCAGCTTTTAATCTCTTTTGTTTTTGTTTTTTTTGTCTATTATTGTTTTTAAATATTCCACATGTCTAGCAGGAGCAATTTTGTTAGGTAATGAGATATAAACCTGGATATAAATTTATTGTAGAAGATTCTGAAATTAATGTATTTTCAATACATTTTTGCCTTAATTACCTTTATTTAAAAATGCATTAAGTCAAAATTATGAACATCTAAAGCATTGAGTGAACATCTAAAGCATTAATCTCTTTCATGTTCTATAATGTTTTGTTTTCTATAATCTTATTTAAATTTATAGATGTTTTACCTCCATATATGTTGGGACATTTTGCAGTCTATTTTGCAAATTCCTGCTTCAGCTTGTCATGTTAAATCTCTTCTTTTATGTGAAGTTTATATAAATTCTTTTCAATACGATTTATTAACTTGGTAGGTTGCATTGTGTGTTATTGTGTGTCATTACTTACTTCATCTGTGAATTTTGTCATCTTTCTTTGCGTTGGATGTGAAATAATTTGGTTACTGCAGAGGTTTAAAAGTATTTTCAATTTACTTTTGTTATAAAAACATTAAGTGCTACAAACTCTCAGTGTTCCTAAGTAGAAACCTGTAATTATTCCAAGTCTTATTTTTTTGTTGTGGTGTGAGTAGAAGTTTATGAGATCATTTTTTGGTTGCTTTTTTGAGAGATGTTTAGTATTATATCTTTATCAAAACAGTTTAACATGATGTCAAAGAAAGATAAATATATTGTTTTTGTCACTTAAAAAATTATTTTATATTTGATGTTGTTTAGTCTATTTACAACATTAAGTAAAATATTGTTTTAGGGGGTATATTAATAAAGCTTAATCTGTATGTTGGAAATATATTGTTTAAGTAAAATGTTTTTAAGTGGTACAATACTCTAGAAATGCTAAGACAAGATAAACTAAAACTGTGCTAACTTCATTGATAAAACCATTAGTGTGACATTGTTTCACTCTTGGGATTAATACAAGTTTAGTAATTGTGGAGGGTGATGACTTTAAAAAAGCTAACACTTTGGTAATAAAACAAGTTTTTAAAATTTAATTAATGAATATTTTTGATAAAACTTGAAATTCTTTTAACTTATGTTTTGGGCTTTTAGGTGTTGGAATAAAAAAGTTTGACATAAGGCTGTATTTTCTTGAGTGTTCACTCTGAATGGCTTATAAGATCAGTGAACTCAACACGGTTTCATGAAATGTGATCCTATGTGTGTTTAACTGCCACTTGACACTGATTTTTGCCTCTAAATATTAAAGTAAAAATTAAAAAAAATAATATAATTAATAAACCTGTTACCAACTAATGCATCATTTTTTCCTGTCAAAATATAAAATTTAAAAAATACATGTTTTTTAACATTCCTTCTGTTGATAAGCAAAGAAGTTATTGAAACAGTATAATGGGAACACAAAAAATTTGAAAACAAAACAAAAATTGTTGTAGAATTCTTGTAAATAATTTTATTGTGCCAAATATTTCCAATTTATTTTCTTCATTGAGGCTAAATATCTTTTAGTTTCACCAACCTGAAAAATTCCTAGAGTAGCCATCAACAATGGTTCGTAATGAATGGGAATATATTCAGTTTTACAGTTGGTAGGCTTTTAATGTAATCTTGAGACCATTTTCAATATAAACTTTTTGCTTTTGACCAATTTTCTTTCTGCAGCTTTTATTTATATTATTTTTTCTTAATTATTTTTTAACCCATAACTGGTTCTTAAAAAAAAAAGCCTTGATGAGCATCACAATTGAGTGGCTGTAACATTATGGTTAAAAATAAAACAAAACAAAAACAAACAAAAAACTATATACTATCATTTTATAAAATTAAATGTGTGTGAATATGAATGAATATATATATATATATATATATATATATATATATATATATATATATATATATATATATAGATGCATACACACACACTTTTTTTAACGTTTGAAGTCTTTTAGTGACTGAAACATACTATTTTAGATGCATATTTTGAAAATTGTGTTTTATTCTATTTTTTATATTTGAAGTGAGTGGTTGAAATTGTAGTAAAAAAAAAAAAAAAAAAAAAAAGGTAGGATACATTTACTAAAATTTACGATGAAAAAAATTGTGTGTGTGTGTGTGATGGATTTTTGTCTGTTTTCATGTCCTTTTAACCCACTTCCTGTGAATGATAGTTTTCATCATTGTAGTTCCAAGACTCGGTTGCAATAAAACACATTTCTGCCATACTTAACAGGTTAACATATTAAGACTAAGTTTAGCCACCGGGAATCATTCTTTTTTTTTTTTTCTTCTTTTTCTAAAGG
Organism: Acanthosepion lycidas; assembly: GCA_963932145.1. Classification (NCBI taxonomy): domain Eukaryota; kingdom Metazoa; phylum Mollusca; class Cephalopoda; order Sepiida; family Sepiidae; genus Acanthosepion; species Acanthosepion lycidas. The sequence continues at coordinate 45,039 of CAWVQA010000602.1, read as the reverse complement.
TTTTTAACCCTCTTTATTAAATAATTATTCTTTTACAAATGATTCCCTATCAAGTAACTGAAAAATTCTGAATGTCGGACTGTAGAAATGATGCCCAGATGAACATTCATATACTCTGACTTTCAAAGGATTTATTTACAGCAGGCAAAGATTCTGTAAGAAGAAAGAAATGAATTCTTTGGATTTGGAAAGATTTTCTTGTCAAATTTATCATGTAAAAATACAGAAACTATCAACAGAATATGGGTGATTTCAATAATACAGAAATAATCTTGTCATCAAACGGTTCATTGACTATTATTAACCTCTCTATATTTTCTTATTTACCATTATTCATTGTAGTTTTAGTCATGCTATATATATATGTGTGTGTGTGTATATATATATATAATGTGTGTGTGTGCGTACGAATAAAGACAAAAGAAAAACTTATCTTAGCCAACATGTTTTATCCTCTGATGGACTTTATCAAGGCAAATGTAAGGATTTCTAAAGGAAAAGCAAAAATGTAGTTAGTTTTTCAAAATTTTCAAATTTAAGAACATTCCTGAATATATTAGGTTGGTGCAAAAATAATGACGTAATAATGTCGTTTTTTGACGTATTCTTTAACGTCAAAAAACGACATTATTACATCATTATTTTTGCACCAACCTAATATATCAGGCTAACTGAAAAGTTGAGGTAAATGATAGAGGATGCTAAGTTACAATTTAATGTTTAATAAACAAAGATGACTGCATGTATATATGTGGCTCTGTGTGTGTGTGTGTGTGTGTGTATATATATATATATATATATATATATATATATATATGATAAAATATAGTTTTAAGTCATGCTATATTTATAGGGTAAAAATGGTCAATATCCAGTAGATAACATATATAGTGTAGACATAGAATTTAAAACTGAATGGCAATAGTCTGTTTCTTGCTGAAGATTGTGTTCAAGCAAAAAGCAGACCATTGCTATTCAGTTTTAGGTTTTGTGTCCAAACACTATATATATATATATATATATATATATATATATATATATATATATATACCATTTATTCGAAAATTATAACAAGAATGTTATAAAATCACTACAGAAATAACCATTTTGTTTGAACACTTCTGGTGTCTTATCAAGTGATGGTGTTGAATGTCAGAAGTGTTAAAACAAAATAGCTATTTTTGTAGTGATTTTATAACATTCTTATGTTATAATTTTCAAATAAATGATTATATATATATATATATATATATAATTCAGTTATGAAGAACTTGGTAATCTGTATGGGTAAACCCAAGAAGGATGAAATCCTGAGAGCTCAATGTAAATCCAGAGCTAATATTTAAAAGGAAAACAGACCACTTTAAGGTACCATTATAATAATTTATTTCACCAGAGCCCTTTTAAAGGATGCCGGATCATCAGATAGCACTTCCACTTTTTGGAAGTGCTATCTGATGATCTGGCGTCCTTTAAAAGGGCTCTGGTGAAATAAATTATGATAACGGTACCTTAAAGTGGTCTGTTATTCTTTTATATATATATATATATATATATATATATATATATATGCTATATTTATAGGAGAAGATTGCCCAATATTAGAGATAGAACATTATAGGTATAGGGGAGTATGGGCATACAAATTAGCACTGTATGGTGTATGTGTGTATGTGTATATATATATATATATATATATATATATATATATATATATACACACACACACACACACACACACTGTAGTTTGACTTCTTTTAAATAAGATTAAAATTTGATGAAAAAGTTTTATTCTCGTTATTTACTTTTATCAATTCAGGATAATTAAACAAGTTGATAGATGTTTAACAAGGGCATTAAAATAATTTGTTGAGTAACTGTGTCATCTAAACCTTTGACCAACCACATTAAATAGTCTGGTCAAAACTAGAAACATACAGGTTGAACAAGAGGATGTGGCCATTTAAAAAACAAAAAAGACTATTAGAAACCTACAATATATTACTTGAAATTCTGCTGAAATGCATTAATCTGCTGTAGACGCAACAATATTTTTTCTAGAGGAGGCTGAAACCAGCACATCCCAATAGTGTTTTGCAATATCACCAAATTTTGTCAGCTGAATCTTGATTGGCTTAAAATATGATTGCTAGAACCAATCAGATGCAGTTTCTGCTCAGATTTTAAGCTTTACAGGATTTTTTTTTTTTTATTTGCTTGAATTTTTAATAATTTTTAATATAAAGTCAATATTGGTAGGAAATAGACAACTCTTCACTTTTTAAATAAATTATAAAAGAACTGATTATAATTTATGTGACTATTACTAAATTGTAAAACTGTAGCATTTGGTAGATTAGCATTTTAGATTTAATGAAAGAAACCATGAACCTAATTTCTTCATTTTGAATTTTTGCCACAGATAATTTCTCTTCAAGATGTCTTTATTACCTAATCTGGACTAATTCAAAGATATAAAAAGAAACCCTTAATAATAAATTTTGTGTTATCTCTATTAAAGTATTTCTTTACTGCTTGAATAAGATATTACCTGACAGATTTATTCAAATGGAGTATCGTCGTCTTTTTTGTTTTTTAACATTTCATCTGGCCAAGTGGTTGGCCTTCCTCAAGTGTATATCACATATGTTAATCTTTAATTTTTTTTCTTATCTCAATCCCTTCACTAAATCTAGTGATGACTGGTATTGTTAATTTACCATCTCCATGCCAAATCCATTTTTCTTTTAAAGAGGAAGAAAAAAAAATTGGAGATTGTTGAAGACACCAGCTAAAACCCTGATTAAAACAACAAAGGTGAGCATAAAAGTTCAAATAATAACTTCCAACTCAGAACTTTGGACAAGATATTGCATTCATCTTCTAATTAAAAACCAAAAAAAAAAAAAACAAACAAACTCTGAAGGCCTCACCCACTTATCTGTTCATTCTTGTAAAGTTTTTGTGCTTAGCTAATGTCTGCGTCTTATAAAAGGATAATATTTACATGACACTTATACACGTGTCTACATGTACACAATCACACATCTATACAGAAGTGGAGATATAAAAATTGTGAAATAAAGAAGTTGAAATAAAAAAGTGATAATTTGGGAATACGGAATCGAAATCAGAAAATTGTTGGGGCTCTTTCGCTTCGCACCACGACCTGTGTCCATGGTAAACTCTGCAGGCCCCTTTACAGTGCAGGTTCCTGAATTCGTAGCTAGCAGATCTCGTAGTTTCAGGCTTGATGTACACAAGTACAGAAACACAAAAGGGCAAGGAAAACAGATATAGGCTGAATAATCTATCTACACACGAAAAGGCTCAGCAATAAAGCAAGGGCAAGTAAAGCAGACAAAGCTTATATATATATATATATATATATATATATATATAGTTTTCTTTTTGTATTTACGGGGTGTGGGGTCAAAATCTACATAACTAGACTTTATTGGTTTCCTCACCTCTTCATTAAAACAAATTTGAAGAGTTTAGGGTTTAGAGTGTAATGAGTGAGTCAACCATAAAAATGCCACTTCCAGATGCCAATATTATTTCTGCAAAATAAAAACAAAACAAAATGGAAATAAAGTTTTGTCACCATTTGTCTGTGTTAAATTGAAATGTCTTGACTGCTGCAGTGAAAGCTAATCTCTTTATTGGTTGATTATGATTTGAGGAAAATGAATTTGTGACCGTTTTGGTTGAAGGCAATTCCAATATCTAATGTTATGTTTTGAAATCTTTTATAAGCCTCAGAATTCATGAAGAGACAGAAGTGGTTCAGTCTAGTTAAGTAGATATTGGCCTCATTTTCTTTCTTTTTTTTTTATTTTGTGATAGGTTTTCTTGATTAACTGCATAATTAAAAAATCTTCACTTTTAAAAAATAAATCTTTTATAAATTTAAAAAAATTATTTTTTGTTAATTTTTAAAATTTTTTTGTATCAAAGATCAGCTTTGCTTGATTCTGTCATTTAATCAATGGAAAGGTTTTTATTTACAGTTTTGTGTTTTTTTTCTCTCTAACTATGAACAATTCAAAATGGAAGTTCAGGTTGTTTGTACCTCAGCACATCAATATGAAGAAATACATTTTGAATGCTTGATGTTCTGATAGGAACAAAGAAGAGGTTTTTTTATTGTTTCTGAGAGCTCCAAATATATTGAATGAATTTGGAAGTAAAAGAAAGTAGCCATTTTAAGATATATTGCTTGAGGATTTTACAAATCTCTTAGTGTGTTGTAAAATATCTGTTCAGAGGTTTGAACATTTTATTAAAATACTTGAAATGTCTTAAAAAAATCTTCTGTGGGCAGATATAAAATTAGGAGGCTCAAGATTTTTGACAGAAAAAATGAGGAAGCCCTAGATTTTTGACAGAAAAACTAGGAAGCCCTAGATTTTTGACAGAAATAAGTTTAAAGTTTTCTGTCAATTTTTAAAAGAAAATTAATAACAAAAGATTTGGTTGAATTTATAAAGAATATAAAAAAAAAACTTTGCAATATTTTTGCTCTGATGTATTTTTGTTCAGACTTTCCAAAGAATTGGGGGATTTCACATTTACTTCCAATACCAAAGATAATTGGACAGGAGTCCACAAGGTTTGTATTTTAGTCACAAATGTGAGGTCAAAAGGCTTAATAATATAAACATGTAATTCAGTGGTGAGAAAAAAACTTTTCAAGAACACAGTGGGAAAGCATCATGCTTGAACTGTAGTGACCTGATTGGAAGCAATGGCATGAAAATCCCCACCTTGGAAAATGTCTTGCTTCATGGAAGAAGCTGTGCAAATTGTAGAATGTTATCTAAAAGAGATGTGACAATTTTACAAGAGCATGACACTTCTCAATTGTCCAACTGATGGCACATTCATTCTTTTAATTGAAGAGGAAATGGATATTTGATGTGCCTGAATAATGGTCTTATTGGCCAGGCCAGTCTTGTTTAAAATTTGGTTTGAGAGAGAGAGAGAGAGAGAGAAAAGGAAGACGTCTCATGATATTGTCTAAGGGCCACCCCTGCCTGTTCAAGATAGGAAAAGGCAGTGCAAGTGGGTAGCCATAAATGTCCTGTGGTCAGGGATCAATGGTGTAAAAGACTTGTGCAAAGTTTTCATTATTGCTCATTTACTTAGTTTAAACAGAATTTTCTGATTAATTTAGGCTATACCAAGTCTAGCACAAGACTACAAAAAAGTAGCATGTACAATAATACTTGGGTATTGCCGATTTTACAAATATGCAAATGAACATTGAGAGAATAGGGCATAAAAGACTTGCCCAAGGTATGCTCCTGAACCATTTTACTAATGTCTTTACACCCCTTTTATTTCCTTAAAATGTAAGTCTGAATATGTACAAGAGAGAGACTGAAAGGATGTGTGTATGTGTGTGTTAATGAGCCAGTTTCTAAGTGGATAATTGTATATGCAGTTATTTGCCTAGTTCAGTGGTGCATATTTTACAAGTATGCAAGTCTATCCAACATCCATAATGCTATTCTTCAATATGTAAATTATTGCACAATATATGAAAGACTTGTCTAAGGTTTTGCTGGTCATTTTTCAATGGGCATACCAATTATGATTGATTTTAGAAGCATGTAAAACTACTGATCAAAATTTTTGAAGCTCTTCTTAAATGTGAAATGGAAGAATTTTCACCAACTGGGACAGCGAAAACACTAACATCCTTATCATAAATTTTATTTTTTTTAAATTGTCCCTAATGCTTTTACAAATATTTTAATCTCGAAATTATGTGAGGGGAAAAATAAAACACATAGAAATCAGTTTTTAAATGCTTGTAAAATACAATGGCAGAAGCTTTTTTTTTTTTTTAATTTTTATTATTTAAAAAAAATGTGCTAAAATTAAATAGGCATGTAAATAATAATATAGAATAGAATGTGAAATCAGTTCTTAATCGAAAATGCAATTGGTAATATAATTACCAAGTCATGTTCAGAATAATCAGATGTTATTGAAGAGTGAACAATTCTGGGCCTAAATTGTTCACTCTGAGTTTAAATGCTTCTAAAACATAATTGCCATTTGTTGTTGGACAAAACAGACAATTAACAGCAAAATTACACAAATTTATTTGTAGATGATTATGTTGCTGTCAAATGGGATGACATGATAGGTGGATTGTTTTCTTAAGATCTACAATGTTTTGTGAAATTTGTCTAACAAGCTGTTTGTCACATCAGGCACTCGAATGACAGGCACAAAAGAAAATGGTTCACCTAGCTTTCTCTAGGTTAAGTGCTTCTCTTTTATGCTAACAATGATAATTTCACAATTTCGGCTGGAACTATTTCTGCGACTAATTCATTTCATGCCATTTCATGGTTTTATCTTTTGGAGTTGAGAAGTTGATGTCTGGAACTTTAATGAAAAGTAATTCCCATTTTGTGACAGAATCAAGACTTGTTTTGAATATTATTAAAAAGAGGAAGGGGATAAAAAGCTAAAAGTGAATTATTTTACATGAAAGAAAACACTCACTGGAATGTTGTAACATAAGAAATGAAAATTCATGTACATTGGATAATTTTCAGAAAGGGAAGGGAGGAGTTTTAATATCTTTATTGATTTTCTCCTTAAATTTTTTAAAAATTTTAAATTTATATCTAATTAAATTTTTTAAAGGTTTAATTCTTGTTTAGAAAATAAGGTGTGATTATAAATGATATCGAATATGTTGACTGATGAAAAAGAGAGACATATCTTTTCACCTTCCACCCACAGAAAATTTGTCTTTCAGTAAAACTCGTTGTTTTAATCACCTGAGACGAATATAAACCCTGTCTATGGGCAGCTCGGAAAAAAAAAAAAAAATTATCCCCATTTTTATCTTTTGTACATTTTGGGACAAACAATTTTATTCCCAAGACTCAATGTCACCAAATTTTGAACAATGTGGAAAATATGTTTTTGGTAACTGTTTTTAAAAAAAGATTTTATAGCTTTGTCAGCTTAATTAGGTCAGGTCATGTCAAGAGGTCAAGTCATATGAATGACTAATTCATTTAAATCATATCAAGGAAGGTCAAATTAATTCGCTAATGAGAAGTTGTTTTAAGTTTGGCTATAGGGAAAGTCTTAGAGTTTGGAGGGGGGTGAAAAAGGTGAAATGGTTTCAATTTGACCACAAATAAAATAAAAATAGGGTTTGTGAGTTTCCTTGATGTGGTCTTTTTTAGTCTTTGTTAGTATTTGTTACCAACATTGAATACTGCAAGAGCTCTTGAAATTTGGAGTTCCTGGTTCCTCTGACAAAATTGTTGGGAAAAATAATGATTGTGTTTTTGTCATAACCATCACTATTGTTCTTCCTGCCTCAATAGGTTGGTCAGAAATTTTTAGCTGGTATTTCCTTCCATAAAGGGAGGAAAGAGAAGAAAAGTCAAAATTCTAAGACAAGGCAATGCTCAATGTTGAAGAACATCAAATTGGTTTCCTTTCCTGGTGATTTTCAAAACGCCAGGTAGAATTTCTTGAGGTACTCGCCGAAAGCATATATCCACTTTTTTCCCATTCAAATCAGCAGCAAACCTAAAAGTAAATAAATTTTACAAATGAAAAAAAGAAAGAAAAAGAAAAGAAAAAGAAACAAAAGTGTCTAAAAAGTATTTACAAATTTGCAAAACTTAAATTTTTCTTAGTACATTATAATTTTTACATATTAAAAAATACTCTCAAAATATTCTTGTCTAAATTTTGTTAGAGCTGTAGGGATACAAATGGTGATTGTCTCCCTGACTCACATCAATATAACAGGAGAGAGCTATGGAAGAAAGATTTATTTTCCCATTTGAGTTTTAATTATGGGCATTATTATATCTGTGATATAATAACACTGTACTTCACACAGAGAAATCATAACATGTATGCAACAACAAATGGTATGTAAAAAGTGGGAACCTTACTTGTAATATTTACTGAAGGAAAAAGTGGAGTTACAGTGGTTTCTCTACAAGCCTGCTTAGGCTGTGGGTGAGGGATGTCCTTCTCTGGGCTCTACATCGCGACTGGTCTTTACCACTCTATCCCACCATCATGTGACCCTCATAACTAACTCAACAAAACGGAGACAATCATTGTTTGTATCCCTACAGAGAGTTTTAATCACTACATATGGCTTTCTTTGACTATGTAGAATGTGTCATCTGGTTGTGGTAGAGAATCCAAAAGTGAAACCAGGTACTCTTAAGTGGAGACACTTTCAAACCTGGTATAGTTGATAAGGCAAGGAAAGAAGCAGAAATGACCTTTGTGGATCAAGGTTTAAAAACAAAACAAATAGACCAAGAGGTGCAATGATAAATAACCAAAACCAAACAAGTAATATTCAACCATCACTAAGCAAACCCTGAACTTCTACCTATCACAATGGATGAGTGTTCTCTTAATGTCTAGTGAGACTCAAGCTCACCCAAGATCTCAAGTGGAACTTATGTAGCCAGTCTATTGCTAAAGATACTGGAAAAATGGTCAGTTCATTATACCATATCTGGGCTGGGGTTGCCCAGTCCTCACTTGATTATCTTGATAAAGTTCAAAAGCATCTGTGCAGCCTTGTGGGTGATTTCCAACCTCTTTCCCACAGACAAAAATGTTGCAAACTTCTCACTACTCTCTCACTATTTCCATGGCAAGTGTTCTGATGAGTTACATTACTTGGTTCTTGAAACTGGGACACGCCATACCATGTATACAAGGAGGAATCATCCTCATTCCCTTCGTATCTCATTAATAAGTTCCACTTGGACAGCTTCTTCCCAAGAACTGCTGCTTTGTGGATCAGACTTTCAGCAGGATGTTTTCCCTGATCATGACAATCTTGATCTCTTTAAGTCTAGGGTTAACCGTTATTTTTCTTACATAACCTTGTGAACTGCACTTCTTGCCTTTTCTTATGTTCATACAACACCACACAGTAACTATCTACCTTGAGTGGCTCTTAGGCCTTGAATTAGATGAATATTAGTATAAAGAAAAAAGAAAAGCATGATTGAAAGAATGGCTCATTAACATTTGTAGTGTGTGATGACTGCTAATCAAAAAGGCCAGCATGCAAGGAACTTAGCATACCAGGGATATGGGAATTGTATACAAAGCTCCAGGATCAGTCACAAGGTTAGCATGGCGGATACCTCAGGAACAGATTGATGTAAAACCTAATGTGACATGTGAAGGGGAAGATGAGCTTACATCTGTAAAATAGGATTCAATGACATTCTGATACACAAGCATCTGAGGAAGGCTGTAGTGTACACAGATGAAATGTTGTTGGTGGGGGTGGGATGAAGAAAAACGAAAATTAGTCCAACGAAAACTATATATATTTTAATAATTTCACCCAAAGCAAGGTGATAATGCTACTAAGATGCAAAGGGTTACTGGGAGTGGAAGAGAATGAGAATACTTTAGTGAGGAGAAAGGACAATAGAAGAATAGGATTCAGAAAGACATAAGATGGCAATTGGCATTGCGTGTAAAACTTAGAAGCTAAGGTGTTAGGGAAGCAATAAAATGGAAGAGAGTTCCACAGGTGAGAAGTGAGAGAAAAGGAACTATTAGAATAGCACTTACAGTTATATCTAGCAATTTCAACAGTAAAATGGTGAGACCTACTTTCCAATCTAGTAGTACACCTAAAATCATACAGTCAAGGTACCAGGGGAAGATGTGATATTTATTCCTGTATATACAGAAAATATTGCACAAGGTCAAAGGGGAGATAGAGAAGGCTGGTCTTCAACTATCTGACATTTAACTTAGCTAGTCATAATCACCTTCTATAATTTTCTTTACACCAAAACACATTCATTCTTACTACGGTCACAATAATGCCATGATTTCTCTATGAAGTTCTAAATAGACCCCAGATGTGCAATTTGTTCGTGGGTAGTAAAAACAACAACTTTAAAAAATCTAACCTGAATGCATACAAAGAAGGAAAGCTCATCAGAACAAATGCCATGAAAATGTTTGTAGAAAAGACAGAGGCAAGCCACAACATGATAGTGAGAAAGTGATTGAAGTGGAGATGCCAGGTCAGGACTGATTACATTGCAGATCCTTCTTTACATTTTGTCAAGAACCTTGAGATGAATAGCAGGAGCACCAGATTACATATGGCAGCAATATTCAATGCACAGATGAGTGGTAGATTTGTAAATGTGCAAGATGTATTTGGATTCAAAGAATTATCTGGTATGACACAGTGGACCAACTTTCCTAGCAGTAGATGCAATTATTGATTCGATGTAGTCACTCCACTTCATGTCAGTGGAAAACGTTATCCAGAGAAAGTGCAAATAGTTGCTCTCCTGGGGATTAGCATCAGCCATACTGATGGCAGCCAGAAAAAGGCTCTGTATGGCAATTAAATGATGGCAGTATTGATTTAAAGTCATTTCTTGCCCCAGTTAATCACTGATTAGAGGTCATATACAGTGAGTTTATTTTACATATGGTTTGAGAAGAATTTTAAAATTAGGTTTAAAGAATAAATTAAATATGCAATCAATTTAAAGAAACAAAACAAAAATCAATAATAATGAAACCGTTATTAATTTTTGACGAAAAATTCTTTCATCTTAATTTCAGATGGCCATCTGGGTAGTTGCAATGAAAAGTAACTGATATTAAGATAAGAGAAATATGCAGTTAAGAATTGGTAATGGTTGACAATGTTTCATTTAATAGACAAAATAATACAAACTGGAAATTGTTTGAAAGCAAAATAGAATAAAGTGTTTTAAAAATTCAAGAAAAAGAATTTTATCAAGAAAATATTGATAAATATTTGTAATCAAATTTAACAGATGCAAATCAAAGGAAATTTTTTTTTTTTTAAGCATTTCACTCCAAGCAAGGTGGGAGTACCATTAGCATGCAAGGAGTTACAGAGAGTGAAAGTAAGAGCAAAGTGGGGTGTTTAAGGAAAGGATAAAGAGAAGGACTAGGATCAAGATCAAGGCATCAGAAGATGTCAATTGATATTACATTTGAATATTTGAAGATTATGGCATTCAGGGAAGCAAGTAAGAGGTAAGGAGTTCCACTCTCAGGAAGTGCAAGAGAAGAAGTGGTTATATTTAACTGTTTTAACAATGAACAGGTGGGACCAAGATGCCAATCTAGTAGCATGCTTAAATTCATGCAGTTAGGGCACCAGTGAAAATAGCTTGTCAGAGCAGTTTCCATGAAAATATTTGTAGAAAAGACAGAGGGAAGCCACATCATGTCTGTGAGAAAGTGACTGGAGTTGAGATGCCAGATCAAGACATATCGCATTGCATATCTGTCTTTGGATTTTGTTGAAGACCTTGAGATGAAGAGTGAGGGCACCAGACCATATATGGCTACAGAATTCAATGCAAAGACGAATAGTAGATTTGAAGGATGGACTCAGATGAGAAAAAAATTGTCAACGTTTGATATTCAAAAATATCTTCACATTGATTAGATCCAGTGACAGGACCCAAAGAGTTCAATACCCGGTTAAGGCAGTAGAGAACTTTCAGAGGGAAATTAACAGGAGATAACTGATAACTGACATCCATTAAACATGGCACGTGGAACTAGAACAGTCTACCCCAGTGAGCAAAATAAAGGGTTCAGTTCGACATTCCAACCATGTGAAAAAGGCTGGAGCATACAATGGCCAAAATAATAATATGGCGACAAAGATGAGAACAATAGTCCAAATAATGTAAATAATGGATCTTGATTTCTGTGCTATGATGCAGAGGCTCACAGACTGCTACAAATCTGTTAATGGACAGAGATTCATTTTTGTCATATTTGTGGGATTGGATTAAATTTGATAGAAACCATTTATGAAGCACTTGGTGGGGGGAAACTAAAAAGAACATTCAATCATTTGTCTGAGAGATGCTGATTGTAGGCATCCCAAAATGTAGAGATGCAACTTTTCAGAATATGTCTTCATTTATATTATTTACAGTTTGGCTAATATTCTCATCTTTGTTGTTATGACCACAACATTTCAGCTTTTGTGTCCTCTGGCCTTCTTTAGGTCTCTGTAAATCTGGGTAACCATTAAGGAATTTCAAACTAAACACTTTATTCATTTTAAAGGGTAGGATTGTTCTCACTTTGCTCTCTTTGTTTTGTGTTTTTTTTCTTTTTTTAATCATTTCTCCCCAAGCAAGACAACAGAGCCACTAATGCACAGGATTTTACTGAGTGTGAAAGAATATAAGAAAAACATTATTAAGGGGAGAGAGAACAATAAAAGGACAGAATTTAAGAGGACAGAAGATAACGATTGTACACTGCATTTAAATTTTTGAAGACCAAACTTAACTAGAAAGAAAAAAACCAGAAGAGAATTCCACAAGCAAGAAATGTGAGAAAAGAAACTGTTAGCATAGAACTTATGGTTACATCTAACCATTTTGACTGTAAAATGATGAGACCTAGCTACCAATCTAGTAATGCACTTAATTCTGCTGTAGCAAAAGGAAGGAAATACAAAAGAGAAGTGACAATGGAAGGGAGTCAAGCTTGACAGCAAGGTTGCACCAAAGGAGCTAGGAACATTATGTTTAAGGTTCCAAATTGTAGCTTCAGGACTAGGGGTAGTTGTCAGTTCAATTACTGGTCTGGGTAGTACAAATATATCCAGATTCAATGCAAACAGGACTGGCAATAACTGAACAATTAAGCAAGATATCTATAGATTGAATAAAGGGTTCAGTTCAAAATTCCTGAAGGTTACCTGGAACAACAGACACCTGAAGAAGGCCAAAATGTGATTGTAACAAAGATAAAGATATTACTTCAACTGCTCATTTCAAAAATTCAGACAGAAATTACACTACTTTTTTTTTTTAAATTGAGTTCACTCCAAGCAAGGTAGTAAAGTTACTGGCTGTAGAAGAATTGGAAAACAGAAACATTACTAAAGAATGAGAACAAAGGAAGATTAATCAGGAGAACAATAGATAGCAATTGACATTGCATTTAAATTTTTGAAGATTAAAGTTGGCTGGAGTTGGAAGGGAGTGAGAAGTGTGAGAAAAGAAACTGTTAGTATAGAACTTACATTTAGCCAACTCAACTGTAAATTGAAGAGATCTCAATGCCAGTCTCATACTGTGATTAATTTAAAAACATCTGGGTACCATGGCTCATCTGAACAGTTGCCATGAAAGTATTTATAGAAAAGGCACAGAGAAGCAACTTTATGGTAATGAGAAAGTGACTGAAGCTGAGATGCCAGGTCTGGACCAATAATATTGCTGATTCTTCTTTGGGTCTTATATGACAGCAATATTCTAAGTATAGATGTATGGTAAACTTACAGACATGTAAGATAGATTCTGGAGAGAAAAATTGCCAAGTACAACAAAGTGAACTAACTTTCTTAGCAGCTGACCTAGCAATGGATTCAATATAGTCTTTCCACTTCAACTCAGCTGAAAACGTTAGCCAGAGAAGGCACAGCGAGTCATTTTCCTGGATTATAGAATCAGCCATGTTGATGAAAGGCAGAGGAGGGTCTGTCAGATGATTAATGGAGAGTAGTTTAGTTTTGGAGGCGTTAAACTTGTCAGGCTGTCTTTTGTCCCAGTTAACGATGGTTTTGAGGTTGTTTTTGACATCAGCTGCCATTTTGATCTTGCTGGACTGATCAGCTTTACTATCGAGGTAGGAGTTAATGGTAGTGTCGTCAGCATAGATGCCAGGTTGAGATATATAGAAGGAGCGCCAAACTATATGCGGCAGCAATATTCTAAGCATGGATGAAATATAGACTTATAGTTATGCAAGATAGATTCCGGAGAGAAAAATTGTCTAGCATGGCACAGGGAACCAGCTGACTTAGCAGTGGATTCAATATAGTCTTTCCACTTCACGTCAGCTGAGAATATTAGCCTGAGAAGGAGCAACAAGTCATTCTCTTGGAGGTTAGCATTAGCCATGCTGATGGAAGGCAATGAGGGTCTCTCTCAGATGATTAATAGAGAGCAGTTTAGTTTTGGAGGCATTAAAATTAACAAGCTATCCTTTACTTAATATTTAAATATAACTGCTTAATCTTATATTCCTATAGAATACATAAACATTGCCTATAGTTTGCCAAAACATGAGTCATAAGTTATTTTACTATTCACTGAATGATTAATTATTCTATTTAGATGGCAAAACTATTTGAACTTTTAAAAATATCAAGAATTATTAGTTTTTTTTTCCAGGATTTGCAAATTTCATGAATTGTTTACCATTCATATAATGTAAAGTGAATTTTCCAGAAGTCATATTTAACTTCTAATTATTATTGCCATAACAATAATTAAATGAATGTAACAAGTTGACTCAGAAGAGTACAAAAGTAAACATGACTGGGTGGGAAGTGGGATTACCTGGGAACTATGCAAGTAACTGAGATTTGACTTTCCAAGCTCATGGTGTAAGTACAGCAGCCAGTTTGTGTGAGAATAAATAAAAGACAAAATCTTCAGGAATTTTGAGATTTAAACAAATCCTCCACTCTAGGTCAGGAGACTGGATCTGGTTGTCATAAAGAGAAGAAGATCTGTCAGTGGATTTTGTTGTTTCTTCAGAGCGGAAAGTGAAAAGCTGAACAAATAATTGAACCATAGCAGATTTAATTTGATTAGTTTTCTATGTCTTAACCTTTTGCAGGTTATTTAAAGCCAGAAATTATTTTTAGATTTTTTGGAGATGATAATGGTTTACTAATATACAAGTCTTACTAATTAACCCATGGCTGAGGGGAGAGTGAGTGGATTCATAACTTTCCCAAGGGTATTTACATATAAGTGAATATAATGAACCCAACCAGAATTGGAAATTGCCTCTCTGATTAACAATTCCTAATCATTATCCATTATGCCACCTGCACATCCAAGCTTACAGCACTTGGTATTCCCAAGCAGACACCTATCTAGGTATTGGCCAGGCTTGACATCGATTAACTTTGGTGATCATATGGGGACTGATGTTTCAACATGATGTGGCCATAAAGGACCTTAGCAGTGAATGGAAAAAAATGCATAAAGTGAGGGAACATTTGTGCCTATGATTATAGAAGTACTCTGGCAATATGGTAAGTTGTTATTAGTCCACCAATTATTACAGGTAGGAACTCTCAGTAGGTGAAGAAATTATCAAAGGTTGTGGCAGCAGCAAGTGTTAGTCTGCTGTTTGGTAGTGTATATTCTATTTATAGCTTGGGTTTTCAATCAGACTGTTTTGAAGCTGATGAGGTGAAAGGTAAGAGCTATAAAATTTGAAACTCCCTTCTTTGTAGAACTGGCAACAAAATGGAAAGATTACAGGTACTCACTGATTAGAAATGTGAACCTCTGGCGGTTTGCCACAAATGTTCTGGATCAATATGTACGCTTTTGTGATGATTTCAAAAATGTGTTCACCGCTGAAGATAAAATCTCCCTTTTTGCTGAGTATCCCTCCATTTTCCTGGAGGAGAGAAAAAAATGTTAAGAAAATGAGAATTTCTTGGATTAAGTGGAAAGAAGTAAAAATGTTTGAGAAAATATTTTGAAAAAAAGAAAACATTTAAGATATAGAATTCAAATTTCATAAAATTGCAAAGAAAAATCAGTTTAAAATAGTTCAATCAATAGTAAAGGAAGCCGAAATGAACAACAGAAATTATGGAAACATTTTGGTGGTTAAGAGTAGTTTCAGCTATTCAATTTGAGAAAGAAAAAATTGGAATACAAGAGAGAGAATTGTTGTGAAATGAAAAATGAATATGGGAGAGAGAATGTTGCGAGGTGAGAAATAAATATGGGAGAGAGAAAGTTGTGAGATGAAAAATAAATATGGGAGAAAGAATGTTGTGAGATGAAAAATGAATATGGGAGAGAGAATGTTGCAAGATGAGAAATAAATATGGGAGAGAGAAAGTTGCGAGATGAAAAATGAATATGGGAGAGAGAGAATGTTGCGAGGTGAAAAATGAATATGGGAGAGAGAGAATGTTGCGAGATGAAAAATCAATGTGGGGGAGAGAGAAAGTTGCGAGATGAAAAATGAATATGGGAGAGAGAATGTTGCGAGATGAGAAATGAATATGGGAGAGAGAATGTTGCGAGATGAGAAATGAATATGGGAGAGAGAATGTTGCGAGATGAAAAATGAATATGGGAGAGAAATGTTGTGAGGTGAAAAATGAATATGGGAGAGAGAATGTTGTGAGATGAAAAATGAATATGGGAGAGAGAATGTTGCGAGATAAAGAATTTTCAAGATAAAAAATTGAATATTGGAGAGAAATTGTTGAGAGATAAAAATTGAATATATGAGAGAGAATGTTGTGAGATAAAGAATTTTCAAGATAAAAAATTGAATATTGGAGAGAAATTGTTGAGAGATAAAAATTGAATATGTGAGAGAGAATGTTGCAAGAAAAAATTGAATAAATAATAAGAATAAAAATATGAAGAGAGAGCGAGAAACTGTGAGAAAGTTTATGAAAATAGAAAATGGCTTCAGACAGGATTAATAAATAAATCTTTGTAAAATTATAAAAAAAAAGACTGACAAGAAATGGAGGGAATTATCAATGAAAGAGTTTGTGGTATGAAAATGATTCATTTAGAAAGAAAGAAAATGACTATAGTATTTAAAAAAAAAAAAAAATTCTTGAGAAACTGGGACAAGAAAAAGTATTCATTTTTAGAGATTTATGGTTTATTTTGTACAAAAGCCAAAATCATGAGAATTAAATTCTAAAGAATAAAATCATATTTTTATTTTTCCTTTCAGAAAAAATTAGAAAATGAAGACATGCTAATGGGCTGAAAATAATCCACTCAAAAAATATATATTTCAATCCAAAGAAAAAGGAAAAGTTTTAAATAAATATTCTCTCAAGCAATTTTAGACAAAAACAAAGCAAATAAATGATTAAATACTCTGAAAGCAGCAACAACAACAAAAGAAAAATTGATTGATGCAAGCTGGCTGGAGTTAAATATTAACAAACGTGAATATTTGGTATTTATGTGAAAACGAAGATGATTGTTGATAAAATGCAGTCTGATTGCTTCAATACATTTCAAGACAAGCCAAGTCATTCAAACAAATAGCACATCATTTACAGAAAATAATTAATTTCAGCCAAGTTTTTATTTTTTTACTGAAACACAATGCCATTAAAGATGAATTAGTATTCTGAAGTAAGTGTTGTACAGTCGGTGGGTTTCAAAGCTTTGGTTTGGTTTGGTTTGGTTTGATTTGAATTCTATGAGGCTAACCATGCTCCATGAAAATAAGAGGAAAAGGAATTTGTTAGAGAAAGGAGTAAGGGAAATGATTCTATAAGCAACAGAGTAAATCTTTTTACATCCGACAAGAATATTTTTTAGGAAACAAAAATGATATCAGTCATTGTGGAATAGTGTGTTGAATAATTGTTTCTGTTTCCTGTCAGGCTAATATTGTCCTTCTACAACTAAACCCATGTCACTGTAAACTAAGGGGGGATGTACTTGATAATATTCTTCCTAAAAAATGATCTTTGCTTGATTAATCTTTAACAAACAGCAGGGAGAGAATATGAGTGAGATGAGGAGGTTCTAAGAAGAACAGAAATTACAAAGAAATGGCTGCTAACAATCACAAACAAATATTCTGGGGATTTTTTTTTTTTTAATCATTTCACCCCAAACAAAACAATAAAGACACTAAGATGCAAGGGGTTAATGAGTGTGAGAGGATATCAGAAAAAGAAAAACATTATTAAGGAGTGAGGACAATAAAAGAAAGGGAATTTAGGAAGAAAGAAGATAACTGCTGACATTGCATTTTCATTTTAGAAGATCAAAGTTGACTGAAAAGCAAGAAGCTGGAAGAGAGTATCGCAAGTGAGAAGAGCAAGAGAAGTAAAACTGTTAATATATAATTTACAGTTACATCTATAGCCACTTCAACTGTAAAATGACAAGACATAACTGCCAATCTAGTCAAATTAATGAAGTCAAGGAAAGCTCATTAGAACAATTACCATGAAAATATTTATAGAAAAGGATGTGAAAGCTATGTTATGGCAGTGGGGAAAGTGACTGAAGCCAAGATGCCAGGACCAATAACATTGCAGATTCTTCTTTGTATTTTATTCAGAATCACATGATACATGTGGAAGAAAGGCAGCTTAGAGAAATTAACACTAACAGGTCATTTTGAAAGCAAGAGGAGTAGAAGAAAATAGGTTTAAGCAAATGTATGGTAGAACAAGTCTTACAAAGAGGGGTTGTAAATGATAAAAAATTACATAGGGCAAAACAAATGACAAGAAGTTGCGGAAAGTCATAATTCACACCCTGAAAGAATATGAGAATGGGAGAGAAAGACTAACGAAATAAAAACAAAAAGGTACAGCTGAATTTTTTCTTATTCACTGGAAGGTGATCAGGAGTTTGATGTAACATATTGGTCTTGTTATACCAAAGTTCTGTGGGAGGACATGTTTAAAGAATTTACAGAAGTACACCAATCATAATCAGAAGGAAAACACATAACCCCTTAGATCAAGGTTTGTCATTCCAAAATAGGACAGGCACTTAACAATAGCCAGGAGGAGAAATGTTATGAAAAAAAGAAGCAGCTATGCAAACTTACACAAGTCAAAGTCTTCACAATAAAATTTGAATTTCATATTATACTAAAATTAATAACGACAATTGTTAGAAAGTTTTAATAGTGAGATGATATGAAACTAAAGTCTTGAAACAATGTATTGAAATTCAATAATGCAGAGATAAAGAATTCACAACCACACGAGGCCAATGAAATGCTTAATTAATCTGTTGCCCTTATATTTTTAGACGTTCAATGGTATATGTGATTCATTGATTACTCCTGGATAAGTCACTTTTTCCTCAATATTTTTTCATGTTACAAATTTTTTGTGTTTATTATGACAGTGAAATGAAAATATCTCCCAGAAGAAAAAGATTAGCAACAGAATGACAAAGCCTATTTCCAAACCAAGATGATCACTTAATAAACAAAGGTATCTGAGTACCTCACATGAAAGGCTTGAACAAATAAGACATCAATCTAAGAAATGTAAGGGTAAAAGAACTGATTAATTAAACAGTTCATTTTGCTTGGGAACTAATTTTGTTTAAATGCAGATAAATATTTTATTTGTATAAATTATTAAAATGACTAAGGGAAGTAATCACTCATAAACTGAAGACGAACAATGAAGAAAATGGACTTTAAGAAAGTCAAAGAGGATGATCTGAAAACAATTAAAAAGATAATAAGCAATAAAATTGGAATAACCAGCAGATTCTTCAAAGATTTTCTCATCTTTAAAGAATCTGCTTTTGTGAATGTGAACAGAGAAAATAGATACAGAATATTCAAAATTATGAAAATATTAAAAAAAAAGACATGAAAGCATCCAAACCTTTATGTAAATATCACAATAAGAAATGTACAAGTTGGGCAAAGAAGTACATGAAAACCTAATGATTTCTAAAGTAATTTTTAATGTTGATTGTTGGTCTGATGTCTTGTTCTTCATGGGAATAGTCAACCAATACAAAATAGGAGTAATTGGGGAGGTGATGTAATGTTTTGCACTAGTTTTGTAGGCAGTAAAATTATAGATTTTTTCAAAATGTGTTAAGATAGAATTTCTTGGATCAGATGTTTTTTGAATGACACCAATCACAAGTAACTTTAAGCTAAAGAGTAAATTAATGCTAGACAATGCTATTTCATATTCTGTGAAGATGACTATTGCTTTGTTAAGGAAGGTTTCAAAGACATCAAATTATTGGAATAGCTCCTAGCTTCTACAGATATTAATCCAAGAGAAAACTTGTTGTTCATCATTAAAAGAGATGCATATGAGAATGGAAAACAATATTCAAGCAAAGAAAGATCTCTTGGAAGAACTAAAAACTGTTCAAGTAATGTTAAAAGTCAAAAGAGTTGTAAAGTTAAAAACAATAAATGAAGGGCAGATGAAGATTACAGAATGTCAAGAAACTCATATTCAAGTGTGGAATATTAGAAGAATGATGAGATTTTGGTAATCAAATGTGTGTTTTTGTGGTTGACATTTTTTTGGGATTTGTTTATAAATGAAAAAATTCAAAAAAGTCCACCTGGTTAAGTCCATATATAGGAAAGGACATTGTGTTTATGTTAACTGTTGTATTCATGTTTAGGTGTAAATAAATATCTTTATTACATGTTGATAAAGTTTTCTTCTGATTTGTGTCAGTCACAAAGTAAAAATGGGGCTATCACAATAATGAAATTCTCATACCATAAGATAAAAAGGATATTTGATGTTGCCGTCAAATTTAAAAAAAAATTCTTTTACTAAAGATTTTGAAAAATATAGAATAAAGTAAACGTAATTGAAAAAAAACAAAACATATTTTGATTAAAAAATTGCATTCATGAGAGATTAAAGGGAGCTATAATCACTTGTAGGGGTGTGGGTTGGAGTACCTCACTTTTCCTCATGTCCAAAGCATTTGCTTCTTTGTTTATTCACAATCAAAGGCAGAAATATATTTCAAGTTTGGGATTGATTTTTGCTTGTTTTAAAAAATTTGTAGCACAGAGGTTTAAAAGAATTTGAGACAACAGCTTAAGCATTAAAAATAATTCAGATATTTAAAGAGTAAATTGAATTGTTTTTTAAGTTGTGTGTGTTAAATTTGCAGTATTTTCAAATCATACAAGGCATACTAGAATTTTGAAAATTTCATCAAGGACTCACTAAAATTATGTTTTTATGAGACATTGTGCAATCTAGCCATACATTGTCGAGAGAGACTCTAAGCAAATTCTAGTCAGTGTCGAGAGAGACTCTAAGCAAATTCTTTTTGCCTTTAATCATACATCAATTTAAAGAACGCCAAGTTTTAAATTGTATCTCATAATATACTAACAGTAATTTTTCCTTGCTTCAAAATAACCTAAATTTTGCAAGACAAAATATAAGAAAGAAGAAAGTTAAAACTTTATACAAACTACTGTAAGTGAATATTTACAGAAACAGAAATTTCCTTATAATGACTCTTTGAGGTTCAAACTTGTCAGAGATTAATGTAAAGTGAATGGAAAAGTTTAATCCCTAAAATAGCCTCGTCATGAATGACAGTCGTGATTATAGACACCTTTAAATCTAATAATCAGGTTTAAATAAAATGAAGAAAAATAGGAAAAAAAGCAAAAATAAAATAACTAGTAGAAAAAAAAGGTCATTGTGAAAAAATAATTCAAACAGGATATATTTGCAGACATTTTAAGCAAACTACAAGGCAAGTAAAATATCTTTGTTGGTAGGGTCTGCTTTGAGTGAGTGTGTGTTATTTAAATGCTAAATACTTTACCTGGTACACATCTGTTGGCTAAAAGAAAATTAAACAAAAATAATGAAAAGAGTCATGTTACAACTTCCATTTTGGTTATTGATTTTTACAATTTTGTAGAATATGGTTGGAATAATTTTCAGAGCAGAAAAAATTGTCTTACAAAGGCAAGAAATAAAAATATCCAAATGTTTTCTTACAAAGTTAATCTAACAATTTTTTTAAAAAATTGTTCATTTACTAACAATTATTTATTGTAGTTTGTATGAAAAAGAATAAATTTGCTTAAATATTTGAGTCTTATCAATTATTTTAATCAATGAACTTCAGAGAACATCTTAAGTGTTTCATTCATTTTTCTCAGTGTGTTCTGTTACACAGTACAGAAACCACATTGTTTATTTCTCCTTTTGTTTGTCCCATTTTTAGGTTACGTACTTTTTAGATTGGTCATTGTTTTGTGACCACTTCCAGTTAGCCCTTTAGCACAAGGAACCCAACACAGTAAATGCATTACACCAAGCATGTTGTTGATAGTTTTATCCTCTCGATTTCCATCCCCAGTCTCAATGTTAACCATCATCAGTTTGTAGCTTTTGATAATTCTCTGTACATTTGTCTATTTCTGTGTTGTTATTAGAACATTTGTTTAATGTGGCCTTATTTCATATGTTTATTTTCTACATTTGTATCTGTCTGTCTGTGTAGAACCATTTCAACACATGTCCACTATCCTGCTGTAAAATGTAACCTTCCTGCTTCCTTTTCCGAACTCACTAAAAACATTGAAATGTAGCAAACTTTATACATATTCATGTAAACAAAGTATTCATTACCTTCTTTTACCAATTTATTGGACAAATGGTCTATGGTTTGTGTTCAAGACTCCTGTTGCTTTTGTTATTTCTTGATACCCTTGTTTGTTTGTATTTTCAGACCAACAAGTCTTATTTACAGTGGAACCTCAGTTCACAAATTTAATTCATTCCTGAAGCCTGTTTGTAACCTGAAATGTTCATAAACCCAAACTATTTTACCGATAGGAATCAATGTAAAATGGATTAATCCGTTCCTGGTCCCAAGATGATTGCATATTTAAACTTTAACAATAGTACTTTGTGCATAAGTTTATACACAAAACTAATGAAAATCATATAATCTAAGAAAAAAAATACTAAACAGATAAAATATAGATGAACAATTCAATTTTACCATACCTGTAAGTAGAAGAGAGGATAGCGTAAGTGGAAGGGGAAGGAAAGAGATGTTATTGTTTGGAAAAGGGATGGAAAGACATGATCGTCTCTTTATTTATAAGAATAGTATAGATCGTTGATTTTGCCATATGAAACTGAGTAAAAAGAGACAATATCATTAACAATTGTTTTTCTCTGAACTTTTCTTTTTCCTTTACCAGTATCACTGCTAGCTTTCTTTGTAACCATGACTAAGGTTTAATGAAGAGAAAAAGAAAGGAACAGTACAATAAATTTTGAAAAGAAAAGCACAGCACATGAATGTATGCAACATGGTGGTCGACTAAGAAATGATTCCATTAGGGTTAACTTGGTTCAGCTTTGTTTGGCAAGAACTGAAATTTTGTTTGATAACCGAGGCATTTTCATCTTGAATATTTTGTTCAAAAACTAACACGTAAGACATTCAAGAACTGAGGTTGCACTGTATATGTATTTATTTCTTTTAGTTTTACACTTTTGGCTCTTAATAAATACATTAATTATATCTCTTTTAGACATGTTTCATTAAATATGACAGACAAGGAATATTTTGGGAGCTGTTAGTTTTATTGTTCTTATCATTTTTTTTTTCTTTTCAGTGCTCAAAAAATAAAAATTCTAAGAACACAAGAAAAAATGGCAAAGTTTAGCCTTTTTAGCATTCTGCTACCACTTGATTGTATGATATTATCATTTTCGATTCAGTGAATACTGTTTACTAAAGATTTCAATGCATTTTCTATGTAATAGTTTCTTTTGACAGCAATTTTTGTACAAATTAAACAGTAAACACCAAAGTGGATCACAGAAGCCTTGAATAATTCTCCAACTTCTGATTGGCTAATATATATGAAAAAATTATGATTCCTACACAACTGTGTTTGGAGTTGATTTACTACCAAAATCTGGTTATATGTTCTTGAACCTACCACGTGATTCACATTAATTATAAATACTTTGACAAATCTTCGTTCTACCTCTTTTCTCCTCCTCAGACCCATAGCAATGTAGTTCAGTAGAGAGGTTGCATTTTCTGCCTTTGGGGAAAAGGCACTATGAAATGTCATGACACACACACATGTATGAACATCTACGAACATTCACTCCTACAAACACAAGGGAAGAAACTCTTAACGTAACATTTTGAGTCACACCCACACACGTTTTTTCTCACTATTTTCAAACTGTTTAATTCTCTTACAAGTAACAATCCATCTTACTAAAGTTCTCCAAACTATCACACTTTTTAATACACATTTCAGTTTATTGACAAAAACATTTTCCTCACTCAAAATTCCAAGGACAAGTAAATTTCAGCATTTCAAACACAACTGAATTACTATTTTGTACAATTGTTGTTATGAATATATAAATTCCATTTACATTATGCAACTTTTCTTCTTGAATTGTTTGCTTATTCCTTGTTGGAATATTTGTAAAGTAAAAATAGCATGGGTTGATTCGGGGCCGTTCAACCCATTACACCTTCATGGCTGCAAAATAGCTGTTTCAAAAGAACGATTTTTCTGATGAGACTGCTATTACTTTATATGACCAACACTCCTTTG
The DNA here is from genome assembly GCA_963932145.1 of Acanthosepion lycidas. Lineage (NCBI taxonomy): Eukaryota > Metazoa > Mollusca > Cephalopoda > Sepiida > Sepiidae > Acanthosepion > Acanthosepion lycidas. The sequence goes on along the minus strand of CAWVQA010000602.1, from coordinate 20,835 downwards.
GCAACAATTATTTACAAGATTATAAAAGTATGTGACTGAAGTACAATGTAATATTTATTATTTCAGTCATGTGCCATGTGTGATACATGCTTAGGTAATTATGTATCTTTTGATACATGACTGATGAGGTAGATTTTTTCCTGCAGTAGGTTGCCATTTCTTTTTGTGGTAGACCAGTTACCATCCAAGGCTATAGAACCTGGTCTGTCCTGCTGTTTACCCATAGCTGGGAGGAGAAGAAGAGGATTCATACGTTTTCCAAGGGTATTAGCATGTTAGTGAATATAATGGATTTGACTGGAATTTGAACTCGAGTCTCTGATTCCTCAATCCAAGCTGCTATCCATTACTCCATTGTCCCTCCCTATTTACCGTTTAATAAAGACATAAATTTGAAAAGAAACCATCTTATTCAAAAATTTATAAAAGTCTACAAAATTATCAAAATATGTGACCAAACTACAGTACGATATTTATTATTTGCCATTCTATAAATAACTATGAAAATTTTTTTATTTATAATTTTATAAAAATATTTATAAACTATAGAACAAGAAAATTTAAATAAACATGATTTTTCCAGATATAAAATAATCTGAGAAAAAAATGTATAATATCTCAGATTACTATTTTTTTTATAATGGTGATCTTGGATCAAGGATGCCTTTTTCGTTCTACATGCCATGTCCTCTCTAAGATCTCATCATTGCTCACATGGTCAGTCCCTGATATCCTTAGCATCCTTCTGTAGAATGGTAATTTTCATATATTTGTTATATCTTTCTATGTGCCGTCCTTTTGGGCTGTAGGAGATCATGGCTCTCCACCTCCCTCTATCCTTTGCAGCTCTCAACGTTCCCTCCCTCTGCCACCTCCCCCAGACACATTCTGTCATCCACTTGCTTAAAGCCGCTAGGTATGTCATGTGTTGTTTTCCCTTGTCTCTCTTTCCCTCTATTAGACCTGTGAGTATCAGATTCTCCAGGCCCTCCTTCCTCATTATGTGTCCCAGGAACTTCAGCTGCCTCTTCCTGATGTTAAGTATAAGCCTCCTCCTTGTTTGTATCTTCTCTAAGATCTTATTGTTGCTCAAATGCTCAGTCCATGATATCCTTAGCATCCTTCTGTAGAACTACATCCCTGTCGCCTCGAGTCTCTTTTTCATCTTTGAGGAAATCATCCATCATTCGCTGCCATAAAGGAGGACAGATGTCATGTAATAGCTCAGTATTCTTTTCTTTGTCACCAAAGAAATCCTCCTGTCTCGCAATACTCTGCCAAACTTTTGGAATGCATCCTTGGCAATCCCAATATGTCTACAGATCTCAGTGTCGCATTTACTATCCTTTTGCCTAATAAACAGAAATTTAGGCCGTGAAATTCCAGCCATTATAGGTTACCCACTTCCGACTTTTTTTTTGAAAAACATAATTTCAAAAATTTTTTTAAAAAATACATTGGCTGTCAGCAATGTGTTGACTGATGAAGAAACCGTAAATCAGTGGTTCTCAAACAGGGAGGCATGCCTCCTTGGTGCAGCAGAACAGGATAGCAGGTGAAGTGGAATGATTGAAAGACAATCAAAGATTTAGAAACCGTTTCAAAAAAATTTCAAAAAGCCAAAAATAAATATGATTTCAAAATTTAAAATATTATTATGGATCATGTGTAATTGTATATATATATATATATATATATATATATATATATATATATATATATATATATATATATATAAATAAATATAAATATTTACAAATAACTATTGACTGATTTTATCATTCTGATATTTTTGCATTATATCAAGTATTAAGTATATTGTAACTTGGGTTTGCAAATTGTAGAGAAAGAGTTATCAATGATAATGTTCTGACTTCAAATCTGTGGTTATCTCCCTTTAACCCTATCTCTGGACCATCTTTGCCATAGGGCTGCTTGCACCTTCTCACCAGGACTTCCCTTTGGTGAAGCATGAGTAAATTTTCATTCCGAAAATGTGGCCCAAAGCAAAAAAGTATGGGAACCACAACCTTAAATGAAGAGTAGATACTAAGCACCTTGACTAAAGCAATTAGCAAAGATGATGAATTGTGTTCTTTGGAATGATTGGCAAAATATCAGTTAATTGCAAATCATTTTAAACTTTATAAAATGGTAAATAAAGATTCCGTTATAGTTGGTTCACGTATTTTTATAATTGAGTAAATTTTTATAAAAATTATGAATAAGGAAAATGTTTTCATATTTATTTATTTATAAATTGGCAAACTATAAACATTGTATTGTATTAGTTGGTTCGTATATGAAATTTTTCTTGCAAATAAGCAATCTTATAAATAAATAGTGTTTATTATTTTTGTTGTAAATTTTCAATAACAAAGAAAATATTTAAATTCCCTATCACATGTTTAGGTTTTATTAAAATTCTAATCATTGGTTTGTAAAACAAACTGATGAATTTTTCATCTATGGTACATAGACTTTTTGAATTTAAGTGCAGTACTAGATTGGTTTCTTCATTTTACAGTTGAACTAGTTAGATGTAACTGTAAATTCTATGCTAACCGTTTCTTCTATCAAACTTCTTGTCTGTGGAATTCTTTCTTGTCTTCTTGCTTTCCAGTCAACTTTGATCTTCAAAAATCTAAATGTAATGTCAGTCAGTATCTTTTTGTTCTTTTATTGTTCTCTTTTTTTTCTTTATATTTTTCATCACTCAGTAATCCTTTGCATCTTAGTGGCTTTATTACCTTGATTGGGGAGAAGGATTAAAAAAAAACATTTCCAAGGAATAGAAAAAGTTTACAGTAATAGTGGTGGCAAGGGAAAAACCGTTTTTTTTTTCCTTTTTTTTTTTTTTTTTTTTTTTTTTTACACACACCATTTTTTTTGCAGGCATGAAGGTTAAACTTTGTTGAAAAATTAAATAAAAACTTACAAAAGATTATGACTGTAGAACAAAACATGTTCAACAGAACATGTATAAAAAAAGGATTGCTGCCCAAGTATGCAATATTATTTTTCATTTATAAATGCAAAAGTCAAATCATTCAGAAACTTGAAAATCAAAAGCCTAAGTACATGTTTATATTTATAGAAGTAATTTTGCAAAACTATTATGGGATGCAAGTTCAAATCTTGTCAGAAGCTACTTCATTTTGACTTCAACAGTCATAAGCTTATCAGTTTGGAATATTAATAAAATAGCAACAGGATGAAGAAAAAGATAGTAAGAAAAATTTAAAAAAATGATTAATCTCAAAATTAATGTAACTTAAAACTTGCCACATTGTATTCTTTAACTTTCTATCCTATCTTCAAAGTCAGCTTTACAAAGACCAGTTTCTTATTTCACTGTTAATAAGGAAATGGCATTAATAACCTTTTGTTAACCATATGACAATGTACAAGTCTTGTTAATAAAAGTTGCTTGTTAAAAGGCAAACAATGTTAATCGATGACTGACTGAGAGAAAAACTATTTCCTTTGAAAAATGTGTTTCCATGATGTGAAAAGTGTTGTTACCTTTTTAATATGAAAGACCATAAGTCTATCTGTATATGGACTTGCAGAAATCTTTTCTATTTGTGCTAATGGGATTCGGTACTTAAGTGACATTGTACGTTGGTCAATAGACAGGATGGCCTCTGTGCTCATCACAAACAACCGCTGCATCATCTGAAAGAATAATGAAAAATTAATTGACATATTTGCTTATAACTAATAAATTATAAAGATATTGAGTTCAAAAATGATTATTATTCAGTTTGCAATGAAGGTTTTGAGCTAAAAAGTAATGTATAAAGAATATTTAAAACAAAGATATTCATCTTTTGTTTTGGGTATCTCAGCATAGAGGAGCAGTATTATTAACTCTTTACAATCCACTGACATTATAAATTTAAAAACATTCAAAATATACTGTATCAATAGATGGACAACCCTGAAGTATGAGTTTTAGAGGTCAATCATAATAAAGAAAATAAAAGAAAATAAAAGAATAATAGACAAACTCCTAAAAACATTAAGGATATTTTTCAGTGCACTCACATTGTTACTGAATGTGACAAGTTTAAAGTGGGTTTGATGACAATACCATGGAAAAATTGCCCCCAAATATTTCACTTTTTGGGGGCATCTCAAGCACTGAGCAATAAACCCAGCTCCCTCCGGAAGGAAAGGTACTGCCTGGGGGAAGGCCCCCTGAGGCATGGGCTTAATATTTTTTTTAAACTTTCTCAGCATGTGCCAGGGAAGTAAAAAAAAAAAAAAAAAAAAAAAAAAAATTGTTAAGAAAGCAAAAAAAAAAACCATTAAAGAAAGAAATAGAGATGGCAGCAAGGCATTAACAACAACAGCTTTAAAAAGAGAAAGCCTTTGTTAGTGCAGTCAAGCATGACAAGGAGCAACAATACTCATCAGCAGGCAAGTTAGGTTTAAGGCTCCATTCAGATTTGTCCCATGGAACAATAGCCTAGTAGATTAAAGTATTAGTTTGTGAACTTGGTTACATAGTAATTGTGAGTTCAATCCCTGGAATGGGTATTTAGAATCAGTGGAAATGGAATGAGCAAAACTAAATAAGAACATGAGTAGCAGAATGAGAACAATCTACCCTCATAGGGTTCAGTTTCAGATTCCCTTTAGGTTAGCTGGATTGACAAGCACTTAATGAAGGGATGACAGCCAAACGTAGCAGTAACAGCAACAAAGATGAAGACAATAGTCAGCATGGAAATGATAACTCATCTTCCTATAAATTTGGACAGACTATTTTCTTTAACAAATTTATTGGAGAATATCTATATTCTTAAAGAAAAAGAAAAAGTAATTAAGCATGCATATTAACATTCTTAATGTATTTCATTGTACATAAGACAATTTAGGACTTCTATTTAACATTATAGAGCTTGGTTTGATCCAAATATTGGTAGTCTATGGTGTTTGGGGAAAATACTGAACCTTTCAGGTATGTCAACTTTACATACAAGACCCAGAAGATAGTCTAAGATTCAAGTTTTAGAATAAATGCGGTGGGGTGTCTTATTCCTTACTTGTTTTTTGTCCAACATATTTATATTAATTTTTATTGCAATGTTTTTGACATTCTGGAGTCATTTTTATTGGAATGTTTTTGACATTCTACAGTCATTTTTATTGCAATGTTTTTGACATTCTACAGTCATTTTTATTGCAATGTTTTTGACATTCTAAGTAAACTACATAGATTAAAAAATAAATAGCTTCTGATGAGATTTGAATTCACATCACATGTTCTTAGAAGCCTAACATGGTCAACACCTGGTAAAACTGACTGAAGAAGAATGCAACTATATGACTAAATTTGAATTTGGCCTGCTGATGAGCAAAGGTGTGGGCAGTGTTAGGAATTACTCTTCAAACAAGATTAATTTGCTTGTGATAATCCCAAAGTTTTAGCTACATTTATTCACTTTACCAGAGTCTTCTGTATCCCTTCAGGATATGGGTGATCATAGCTCTCCACAACCTCTTTCCCAATGTAGTTCTTAGTAAGGTTGGTCTTTTTGCTATCCCTCCCAATCTGCCATCCTTTTATGCAAGCTCATTAGATAGGTTATTTGCTGCTTTCCTCTGCCTCTTGTGCCTCCAATATATCCTGTGAGTGTCAAATTCTCCAAACCCTCTTTCCTCATAATATGTCCTAGAAATTTGAACTACCTCTTTCTGATTCTAAGTAGAAGCATACTTTTTGTTTCTATTTTCCTTAAAACTTCCTTGTTACTCGCATGTTTGGTTCATGGTATTCTCAGCATCCTTCTGTTGTCTCAAGTCTCTACTTCATCTGTGAGGACATTGTACATCATTCACTGCCATATGGGAAGACTGATATTATGGCTGATACAACAACACATACATCATGCATCCCTCATATACTGGCGCCACGTATTGCTTACATTAATCACTTGTCCGATTTTGTTTGGATGGCAGTCAAGAGCAGAAAGAGCATGTTTATGCTTGTGGCTCGGCTCCAGGAAGGTTTATAGTCTTGGAAATACTTGTAACAGCTAAGGACTGACATTACATCATATAAAAGGCAGAATTAGATAGCTAACATTATAGTGTAATGACTCAACATACAAATCCATGTCACTATCGGTCAAACCAGTTAGGTGACCATCCTAAACTTACTTGAGTGTGGGTGTTTGCCTTATATTCATGTTGGAAGATGCACATGTATTTTTCAGGTTTTTTTTTTTCTTTTTTTAGAAAAATTACGTCTTGTAAGCCAGAAAATATGGTAATTAAAATTATTTTAATGAAAAAAAAAAAAAAAAAATTTTAAAAACAAATTTTGAGAAATAGTAGTGATATATAAAAAAATTTAGAAATTCTGCCTGAGTGATTATTCTAATGTCATATAAATTATTTTTTTGTTGACATAATTAAATGAATTTTTCTCTTGGCATAAATGAATGTGAATTACACTGAACAAACAGCCTATGCAGTGGAGGCTTGTATTTGTACTAAGTCGGTCCTAAAATAGGTTCGACATAAAACGTTAGGAACTTCATATAATAGGTATGATGCAGAGAAAATCTAGTTGTGGTCACTGATACTTTAGTATCCGACTAACGGTCGTCCGACATCGACTGACTGAGTGACTCGTTACTCTTACTACTCCTACTTATTAATAGGTGGGAGAGTCTATTAACTATAGAATAGGCGTGTTCCACTATAACAATATCAAAACTCATCATACGTATTCTGATGAATGGAACATACACCAGAATCAGGCCAGGGATAGGACAAGAACAGTGCGGGTTCGTTAAAGACACTGGAACAAGGAATGCAATATTCATGCTCAGAATGTTATCAGAAAGAGCAATACAAATGCAGAAGGATATGCACCTGTGTTTTATAGGTTACACAATGACGTTTGACAAAGTAGGCCACAAAGATCTGTTGGAATTGCTAAGCAACCTTGATATATTTGGGAAAGATATTAGAATAATTATGAACTGGCAGCAAACAGCCTGCATATGGAGAAAAATGAGTTCAGCAGATATACAAAAATAGAAAAGGGTGTAAGGCAAATATGTGTCTTCTCACCAGACTTATTCAAACTATACAGTGAGGCAATTTTGAGAGAACTGGAAATCCTACCAGGATTCATCATTAGCAGACACAATCTTAACAACACATGCAGATGATACAGTGCTAGTAGAAGACATTGAAAGGAAACTACAAAAATCTCCTACAGAAGGCAGTGAAAGAAATCAAGAAGACGGTACTAAGCATAAACTACAAGAAGACAGAATGCATGGTCATCAGCAAAAAGATGAGCCTGAAATGTGATTTACAGGTCGGGGCCACTAAAATCAAGCAGGTGTGGAAATTTAAATATCTGGGACGTGTTCTGACAGAGGATGGTAAGTGTGATGCTGAAATTCAAAGACATATTGGGATGGCCAAAGATGCATTCCAAAAGCTATACAAAGTATTACAAGACAGGAAGATTTTGTTGGTAACAAAGAAAAGAGTACCGAACTGATATGTGATATCTGTCCTCCTTTACAGCAGTGAATGTTGGACGGTCTGCTCAAAGATGAAGAAAAGACTCGAGGCAGCAGAGGTATGGTTCTACAGAAGGATGCTAAGGATACCATGGACCAAACATGTGAACAATGATAAAGTTTTGGAGAGGATGCAAACAAGGAGGAAGCTTATATTTAACATCAGGAAGAGGCAACTGAAATTTCTGGGACATGTAATGAGAAAGAAGGGCTTGGAGAATCTGATACTCACAGGGTGGATAGAGAGAAAGACAAGGGTAAGCAATGTGTGACATCCCTAGTGGGCTTAAACAAATGGATGACAGAACAGGGTTTGGGGGAAGTAGCAAAAAGGCAAAACATAGTGAGGGCTACAAAGGATAGGAGGAAGTGGAGAGCCATGATCCCCCATGTCCTGAATGGACACGGCCCATAAAAGAAGTTTCTTTTCCTTCTCATGAATGGATGAAGTTGTAAGGTGGCAATATTGGTTTGAGTTATTCTTGAGAGTATACCTTTCTTGGAAGGGTTAATAAGTGCTTTTAAAGAAATGTTTGCTGAAGAAGAAAGCAAAAATTTACATTTTACAAAAGTGTTTTAGTTTTCTGGCCATTTTTTGAGCTATGAGTTTCAGTTCTGTTGGAAACAAGATGATTGGTTGATGGATAATCATAACTTCATTAGTCAATATGTAAATTGCCAAGGAAAGTCCTACAGATAGATTTGACTCCTACAAAGTATCTCTTATCACTGTATTTAAAAAATCCATTTTTAAAAATAAGGTGGGGCAAAAATAACCTAGCAAGATGATTGGCTAGCAAATAACTTACCTTGCCATTGGCTCTGTTCACTTTTAGCACCATATCAGCAAAAATTAGGTTTTGGTCATGGGTGTGGTCATACATTTTTTTCCACTTAAAATGGCTCCTTAAATTTAAATAGTCACCTTTGAATGGATGTGGCACACTGGAAAAAGAAATTCAAAAGCAGACAAGATGAAGATTTTATAGAGAATTTAAAGATGGCATGAAGACAGTACAAAATTTGATTATTTGTGAGATATTTTTACTTTTATTCAAGAGAAAGAAGCAGAACTTTACCTTGGTGGATAAGTAACCTTTTTTCCTTTGAAAAGGTCACTAGCAATTACTTTTTCTTTCATCTTATTTTGGGTTATCAAATCTAATTTCTCACGATATTTTCGACACTGAAAATGACAAATAGAAAATAAATTATTACATTTACAAAAGTTTTGAAGTGAAAGAAATTTAATATTTTAGCATTTAAAAATTTAAATTTTGAAATACATTAATAGAAGACAAATATTATTAGCTAATACTATATTGCACTCAGTGCAAGGAAAGACTCAGAGTTGCTGTTATACAAAAGAAACAATTCACATTAAATATCTTTCATCACAGGAGATAGTATTTTAAAGTGTGAACAAAATATTTAATTTAGTGTATAAAAGAATACTATGTATATTCAGTACTTTCTTTTCGGGACTATTTAGTCTATTTAGTTTTGTGAAACTGTTTTACACATCATCACTAATATGATAGGCATATATTTGATTAATTTGAATTATAGCATTCCAAAAATGCCAGAATGTAGGCAACAAAATTTTGATACTGGCTAAGATGGTTGAAAGTACTTGAACAAAATGGAAGAAAACATGAAGTTTGGACAGTTTATCTGCAATTTCAGCCATGATATGCAACATCTTATTTGGAAATTGCAAAAAGACAATGGAAGATTAAACAAACAAATCTTATTGGTTGAATGACTGTGTGTGTATATGCATGTGAATATATATGTGCATGCATATGTGTGTGTGTGTGTGCATGCATGTCCATGTGTGTGCGCATATAAGTAGACACTGAGATCAATATCAAATGGTGACAGCCTGAAGATTGCGTTGAAGTAGGAAACAGACTGTTGCCACTTGGTGTTGACCTCAGTGTCTACTTTTATATTTACGTACGTTCTGTCCCTGATATTGATCACTTTTACCCATATATATATGTGTGTGTGTGTATATAAATATATATATATATATATATATATATATATATAATTATTTATATATTATATGCACAGTACTTATTAGAAAGCGCTCAATATCAGAGATATAGCTAACATACTCACATCTATCCAACCAAATATATATTTTTTTTTTTTCAAATAAGCAATATGGATTTTGCTTCTCTAGGTCAACTACTGATGTGTTAGCAATTATTGCTGAAAGAATGTGTCAAGCTTTAGTTAAGACTGTGGAAGCGTGGGCTGTTGCTTTGGCTATCTTAAAAAGCCAGAGTTTGGCATGTTGGTTTTCTTCAAAAGTTGAAAGATTATGGTATTTCTGAACAAATTTTTGAGACAATTCAGTCTTTCTTATTAAATTGTGAACTCAAAGTTGTTTTGAACAGTAAATTTTTTTCCATTAAAGTAAATTTCCTCCAAGACTCTTTATCCTTGGACTAACATTATTCCTAATTTTCATCAATGACCTTCCTGATGTCATCAGTTTTCAACTTAGTATCTATGCTGATGGCACAACTATTTACTCCTGCCTTAATAGTAAGTCTGATCAGATTAATAAGATCAACTTATCAGCTGATCTAAAAAAATGACCTACAATCTATTGTCAACTAAGGCAAGGAATGATTTGTTAATTTTAAGTCTCCAAAATGAAACTGCTATCTTTCAGTCATTTGAGAGAACTTTTGTGATGTCAGTGAATACTTGTTTGACACTTTTGTAATATCAATGAATACTCATTGTCACTTTTACAATGCTTATTGTAATAGAGACTTAGTAATCACAGATACAACTATAATATGCCATTCAACAATGCTGCTGTCAGACACCTTTGAATAACACTTGCACTAATAGTACTTGCTTGATAATACTCGCTTAAATAGTAATCCCATACAGTAATCTGAATAGAGGAATAGTATAGTGAACAGAGTAGAGAATAGTGATCCGTATAGTCTTGACTTGACTTGTATTGGTTTTCACCCTGGTCGGGTTGAACCAGCTTCCTCCCGAGCAAGTACAGCATCACGGACCATCGCTGCCTACGCTCGCCAATCCTGAGCCAGGTCACACAAAATGGTGAGCCAATCACAATTCCATCGTCAAAGATCAACTACTTGTGGACCCGATAGTGCTGCTAGGTCATCCTTGATTGTGCTAGCCCACGTCCTCAGCTGCCCACCGACATGTTTTTGCCAGCCAGGAAGAGAAGGAAGAAGTACATCGCGGATGTGCTCTCCCTCCGGTCGTTGAGCTGTGTACCCGAACCATAGGAGATGACGCTGGAGCAGGACAGGTGGAAGAGGATGGAGACTCCGGCGACGACGTAGACTGGCTGTGGGCACTTGATCGATTTGGTGGCATCGTAGAATGCAGCGAAGGCAATCGTTGTTGAACACTTCAGGCCTTCGTAGGTCAACTACTCTAAGTGGCCACGTTTTGCAGCCATAGAGCAGGATAGTCTGAACAATAGCCTGATAGATGCACCCCTTTGTAGCTGTGGAAATCTCCTGTCACTCCCATAGTGACCGCTTGAGACACACGAATGTGGACCTTGCAGATCCTATACGGGATCCATATAGTAAGAGAGAATAGACTAGAAATGGTGTAATAGTAATAGAGGATAGACTAGAAATGGTGTAATAGTGATAGAGGATAGACTAAAAATAGTGATCAATTAGACATCATGCTACCTTCCATATATGTTTTTCTTCTATTGTCATGCGGTCTAATTATTTCAATAATGGGATTACCTGTGTTTACTCTCTGGTGATCTATGTTCAAATCCAAATGTCAGCAGTGACACTTTATTCCTATATAACAAGAACCTATTTTAACTTCCATCAGCATTACTGATGCTAACCTCCAGGACAGTAACTCATTGAACCATCTTGGAATGACAAGAAGTGGAAAGATTATATTGAATCAATTGCTAGGTCTGCTGCTAGGAAAGTGGGCTCACTTTGTTGTGCTACACAATTTTTCTTGACAGAATCTATCTTAGATATTTATAAGCCTACTATTCATCCAGGCACTGAATATTGCTACCACATCTGCTCTGGTGCTTCTGCTATGTATTTAGAGATTCTTGATAAAATACAAAGAAGAATCTGCAATGTTATTGGTCCTGACCTTGCATCTCAGTTTCAAATTCAATTGAAATTGAGGATTAAAATCTCCTGATGAGAAAAGAAGAATTTCATACAAGAAAGTTGATCCTTACCCGCCAACGGTGAAATATTTTTCTTAATTCCTCTGAAGTGGGCTTGAACAAATTTGAACATCTTGGCCATTCTTGAGATATGGGGGACATCGAGGGTAGCCGACCTCGCAAACTTAAAAGAAATTTCTTTCTCTGGAAAATTTAAATCATAAAATATTAAAAATCAAATAGTTGCATTGTTGTTGAAATTTAATGCTTAATGGAAACATGTGTTACTGGGAATTTTAATGCTTAATGGGAACGGTTTTTGCTGAATTACTGTAATGAAAAGGAGAAGAATATAAATATATAATTAGAATATTAAAAGAACACAAAATTCTAAAAATGCTTCCATGTCAAAAAAGGAAAAAAAAATAGCCACATAATTTTTGATAAAACATTTATTCTGAAAAAAAAATTGCATGTGTAAACAAGGTTTTCTTTTTGCATTTACTTTTGTCTATATTTCTGAGCTGAGGTATTGTGACTATTTACACTATTTACATTGTTCAGACTGTTGTCCTCATCTTTATTGTCATATTCACAATGTGTTAGCCATTGTACACTCTGACATTCTTAAGGTGATTAGAATTTCAAATGGAACCTTTTATTTCATCACCAGGGCAGGCTGATCTAGTTCCACATGCCATGCCTCTTCTGGATATCTCAGTTTCAGTTATTTCCCTTTACTAACTCAACTCTCCAAGCTTTTGTTCACCTCTGCTGTGGCCAGGTATTGAACTAACTCACAACTCTTTGTGTCAAGTCCCTTGGTTACTTCTATCAACACTTTTATTCACCGGGCTATATGTCCTTGTTAGTTTAATATCTGGCTACAGCAGAGGTAAAAAAAAACTTGGATAGTTGAGGCAAGCTAGTGTCTTCAGTGGACAATCTTTTAATCAAAAAGCTATATATAGCTTTGTGGGTTTTGGGCTTTAAGATCAAAATTTATAGTCACATTCTGAGGCAACCATCTATACAGAAGCCATCTTGGAGAGCATTTGTTTCTATTGTAATATAAAGCAACCATATCATTCTGATAATAATCTTTTGCATTTCTGTAATTAAAGAGAATAACAAATATTGGAGTAACATATCTACCTAAAATAAAAATGGAAAATACAGAACCATAAGACAAGTTAGTTTTTCATTAAGCAACAATTGCCAGAGTAGAAGAGTAAAGGCAATTACAAGAAATGCGCCAACAATTACTCACCAAAGCCACTTGGAAGAAAAGGACAATTTTGGGCCCAGCAATCGCACGAAACTTGTTCCTATACTCCCTGCGAACCTGCCACCCCCGGTAATATTTTCTAATTACTGACACTGCCCAGAGGACACGTTTTTGGTGTTTAAGTTCTTTTAAAAGATTCCGAGCCTTGGAAAAAAAGAAAAACAAAATTATCACGTTATGAGAAAAAATGAAAAAAACAAAAACAAAACCAAAAATGACAAGTGAAATGAACAGAGTAGATTTTGTTACAATTATAGACACACACATTATGCTACAATAGTAAATAGAGACACATGGATAATGACACCTGTCTTGATGTTGTGTTGCCTTGATGTGGTAAAATGGCTGGCATGCTTCAACGACTCCCAGAGCTATGTCAGACAAGACTTTGGCCCTTAGCAGGTTCAACCAAGCTCAACAGGTCTGTGGGATAGGAGCCAGATGAAAGACATGCCCTGGTCCTCCATGTTGAGGGTTGTGCAGTAGGCTAACAACCTACTCACTTAAAAACTAGCTTATAACAGAAACTACAATGATATCTTTAAACAATAACATGGCCGAGGAAGCCAGCGTGCCGACAACTCTTCTGACGATTAAATCAACAACCATGATAGGGACCTGGAATATCAGAACCCTTCTGGAATCCACAAGGGAAGTGAAAAGAGGATCAACCAAATCAGACTTGGTGCAGAAGCGTTGATGCAGAGGTGAAGGCAGCCAGCATGACATGTGCCAAGCTGAAGAGGATCGCTTAGAACCACATCCGTTAGAGAGGTGTTATGTGGCCCTATATTCCTCTAGGAATCAAGAGGCATAACAAGCAGAATACATTGTTTTCAAGAAATTCTATTTTTTTTTATGATTTTTTTCTTTTTTACTAAAATCTATTAAACTTCTATGTGACATGCCTCCCGAGGATGTAGCTGATCATGGATCTCCACAACTTATCTCTTGTGATTCATAAGACTCAAAACACTGAATTGAAATTTGAATGAAGTTTACATTCATTGACAAAACATTATCAAGCAGAATTGCTAATGGCTCAACCTAATACAGTGTTGACAAGGTGAAGAGAGCCGACATGACATAGGCCAAGCTGAAGAGGATTGCTGCATCCATTAGAGAGGTGTTGTTGCGGCTCTATGTTCCCCAAGGAATCAAGATGTATAAAAGAAGAATAATGACACAATTATGTGAATATATATGCAGTGGTTGATAGAGGCACACGTTAAGTGTTAACAAGGAATTAAAATTATCCGTAATTCACTTTCATCTTTTAAAATAGGAAATTATAAAATAGAAAAACAAAAATCAATACAAGAAATTTGGATTTATTAGGTTGGTGAAAAAATAATATCGTTTTCTCACATATGTTACTATGTGAGAAAACGACATTATTTTTGCACCAACCTAATACATAACAAAAATTGATAAAAATTTCAAGACATTTTTACTAAGAAAAACTTGTACAAATTCTGTAGAAACATGTTTGAGTTTGACAAAATTAACCTTCTCAGTTCAATGTTTGAAATTTTTTTCTAATACACACGGTGAAATTGTTTTGGCTATTAGAGTCATCGTCATTTACGAAATTAAGATACAATTTCAAATAATTTATAGAACAATAAAAAAAACTATTTCAGAACTTCAGCCAACAGTTCTTCAGTTTAATCTTTTCAAACTTTAAATACGAAGCTTTTCTTAATCAAAATGATGATAATGTTTGCAAAGAGCACAAAACAAAGACACAGATCAAACATGGCCAATGCATAGACACAATGTACAAAATAAGATTTTAAGTTTTTTTTTGGTTAATATTAGGTTGGTGCAAAAATAATGTCGTTTTCTTACATATGTTACTATGTGAGAAAACGACATTATTTTTTCACCAACCTAATAATTGTATTTTATTTCTGCTTACCTTGTAGCCACGCCAGAAAGACTGTATGACAATTGTAGCATTCTTTTTCTGTAAGAAACATTTCCTAGCCTGAAAGAAAGTTAAACAAAAAATAATAATATAATATAGTACAGTGTAACCTGGATATAAGAGAAACCCCGGATATAAGAGAGATTTTCCTGGTCCCAAATTAGAGGCATACTTACCTAAACAAAATAGACCAAACCCAGATATAAGAGAAACCCGGATATAAGAGACTTCTTCTTCGGTCCTGACAACTCTCTTATATCCGGGTTACACTGTAATTATTTTAAGTAATAAAATAAAACAGAAAAGCAAAAAAATTCCCATTCAACATTTGGGGAAAAACTGATGTGTTAATGAGATTTCTGATCTGCAAATATTTTTTGACTCCTGGTTCATCTTTTAATTTTTTTTTGAGAATAGCTTTGCAGAAATATATAGATATTATAATTATAGTGAATATGTTAATGATGACACATAAGAAATGATATATAGTCAGGGTACAAAATCCACAACGTGGTTGAGGGGTTGTATTTCACATGAGAAAAAATTCATGCTATGAATCTAATAAAAAGAAATTGTTATATACTGTACTTATGAACACTAATGGGTATGTCCCCATCCTCGTAAATATATTGGACACTATTGTAAGTGGGGGTAATATCTAAGTAGTCCACCACTAGCACTGGTTTACGTACTTTATGCCGCTGGTGAGTATTGTATTTTGCTGATGTTATAAAGATTACCGTTTTCATTTCCAATCTCTGTTTTAGTTATTCCTTATTCAGTAACCTTTTCAAGGTTAAACAGGAATCAAGAAAGTCTGTCATTGGAGACATGAAGAATTTAAGAGTATGGTTAGCCTTGTCCAAAAAGAACCATTTTTTTGTAGGTTAGAA
>CAWVQA010000601.1:0-12500 GCA_963932145.1 Acanthosepion lycidas | reverse complement strand
CTAAATCATTGTCTACAATTGTCTACAATGCATGCATAGATCTGCCATTCATCCATGCTTAGAATATTGTTGTCGCATATGGTCCAGTTCCCCTGCTATTTACCTTGAGCGCCTTGATATAGATCCAAAGAAGAATTGGCAATATTATTGATCCTGATCTGGCAGCTTGGTTTCAGTCGCTTTCCCACCGTCATATGGTTGCCTCTCTGTCTTTTATATAAATACTTTCATGGCTAGTGTTCAGATGAGCTCTTTTCTTTGATATGTAGACTTTTTAAATTTAAGCGCAGTATTAAACTGGCATTGAGATCTCATCAATTTACAGTTGAGCTAGCAAGATGTAGCTGTAAGTTTTATGCTAACAATTTTTCTTGCACTTCTCACTTGTGGAACTCCCTTCTGGCTCCATACTTTCTAGCCAACTTTAATCTGCAAAAATTTAAATGTAATGTCAATTGCTATCTACTGTCCTAATTATTCTTTTTTCTTTCCACTCATTATTAATGTTTCTGTTTCTAATTCTTTCCCACTCTGTAACCCCTTGTGTTTTAGTAGCTTTACTGTCTTGCATGGGGTGATACCAATTAAAAAAAAAGAAAAAAATACAATAAATTGAATTTGTGATTGTCTTCAAATTAACAAATTTTTATCTCAAAACTATCACTTTCCAAATTTGTTATGCAATTATTACTAAATGTTTAAACTTTGTACTGAATCTAAAAGCATTACATTCCAGTATATTATGCTAAGTTAAATGGGCAGTAAAATTGTCTTTTCTAAAACTCAACAAATAGTTTATCCATATCCGTGATAAAATATAGATGACTCAAATAACAAATATTACCTGAAAATTGAAGAAATGCTATTGTTTTTTGTTTTTTTTTGTTAGTTTAAATTGGTTGGCTTTGCACTGAATAATTTTTTAATGTAATCTGCATTAGATGACTTTGTTCATAAATACTGACACTTTTTCTTCTTTCATTTCAGGAAAACTCTGTTAATAAAATACCACCAACAGAAAATGAGGTAGGAATTATTTGCTTTAATGAAAATACATGAAACATTTAATATATTTCTCTATATTTTTATATATTTGATACCAATACAATAATCAGTCAGATTATCTTTTAGGCTAGTATAGACTGTGGTCTAGTGCCCCTCAAGCTTTTATAAAGCCATGATTTTAATTTTCTAGATGTATTAACTTCTAAATAGTTTCATAAACTGAAGTGATATCAATATGACAAACTCATATTTATTTGATTTTGCAGGAAGCAAAGCAAGGAAAAGAATATTTTAGTTTGTGTCATTGTGTTTCAAGTAGATAACATGTTTGATTTTACTTCAGAATGTTTAAATCTTAAATTTTTATAAAGCAGTGATTTTAATATTGTAGATGTTATAACTTCTAAGTAGTTTCATAAACTGAAATCACGTCACTGACAACTTCATATTTGTTTTATTGTTAGAATGCTGGTTATAAAACTTTTTTTTTTACTATGGTTGTGTTGAAATATATGCTAATTTGATTTGTAATAAATATTAAAATAGTGGTATATCTTAAAGAATATTTTTATTGGCAAAAAGAATTTGCAGTAAGTTTACTTCAAGCTATGTAAATGTTGCTAAAATATATCATGATTAAAAAATATTCAACATGGGTGTGGGTGAGTTAGAGGGTGGCTCCATCTGATTGGGTGGGTGTTGTAATTTCATTAGCCTAGTGGCCCCAAAAGTTCATAATCCAGCCCTGACAATAATACTTTAATTTTAGGACTATATGAGAAATAATCCCACATATTTTGAGTACATGACATTTAGCATGCCAAAAACAATGAATAGCTGATGTTAAATAAAAATCCTTGTTCTTTATAAAACAGACATGGATACAGAAAGAGGCAAAAAAAGTTTTAGGCTGAATTGAAAATAGTTTGTCCTTTTATTGCAATAATTTCAAAAAATTATTTTTCTATATTTTAAACCAAACTTTTCTTTAAATGGATTTGTAAAATTTTTATATCTCAATCCCTAAAAAAAGAAAATCATTAAAAATATGTTAATTAACAATTTCTTTTCTTATAATTCATTTTCTTGAAGAAATTTTCTTTCTGCTTAAAAAAAATAATATCTATTTGTTTTTTGTTTTTGTTTTTTCATATAAACAAGATAAGGTACTTCATACATTTTTCAATATTATGAAAAGTACATTGACTTCATTTAAAGACCACCTCTGCGCAAATAGTTTTTGTTGGTGGTATTTTGATGTTACTAATAAGGAAGAAAAATTGACTGCTGTTCATTGATACTAATTATAAATAAATTAAAAAAAATGTAAATTTTCAAATTGACCTATTTTTGTTGTGGGCTGAATTTTTGAAGCATATATAACACAAAACTAATGTTTTTTTAAAACCCAGAAAATAAGTATGTCAGATGAATTTTAAAATATTTCCAAATACTCCAGGACAAATAAAAACTTGGAAATTATGCAAGCTTGCAAGAAAAATATCTTTTAAAGTATTTACTATTTGCAAATCTATCTTGTGTAATCATTCCAGTTTTTTAACAAAAAAAGAAAATTAAAATGTCTGTAAATGCCTGTAATAAATACACTTTTTTTTCTTAATACTAATCTAAAGAAGAAAACAAATTTGGTCAGCAGAAAAAACAGCATTCCAAATGCAATGTTATCCTGGAAGAGTTCATAAAATCTGATGTTGATGTGTGATGTATTGAAACTAGGGATTGTAGTAGTACACACAAACTTCTGAATTTCTTTGATTTATGAATTTAATGAAAAAATGTGCATTTTTCAATAGCTTTTGAGGAATGTGTACAAGGAAATTTAGACAACCTTTTCCTTTTTTTTTTTCTTTTTTTATTCATATTTTTAAAAATTTGAATGAGGAAACAGATGGAATTTAAAATGTAAATAATTTAAAACTTTATAGATTTTCTTTCTTCTAAAAATTGGTTCATTTTTTTTTTTTTTATATTAAGTTTGAATTTTAATAAAATTTGTGTTTACAAATATATATTGTAAACTCACTAGCATAGGCGATTGTGAGCAATGTCTTTACACCTCTCAGTGTCCATTGCTATGTCCCTTTTGCAGACATCCTTGAAGCAAACATGAGGTTGCCCTCTTGCCAGTGGCCAGTTCCCTATACAGAAGGACCTTCAGAATCCTTCCATCTGGCATGTTGTACATGTCCAATCCAGCAGAACTAGCACTGTTGAAGAGGATCTTATAAGCTGGGTAACTGGGCACAGATCAGAACTACAGTGTTGGTGACTTGGTTAGACTAATTGATATCCACAATGTATCTTGGACAGTGAGGATGAAAGGTGCTGAGGCATCACTCCTATATGGAGGAGATGTTCCAAGTCTTACTGCCATAAAGAAGCATGCTGATGATGTGTCCTCTCCAAGGTACAGGTCTGGACAGTGTTTTATGAGAGATTGGTGGTTATCCCATGCAGCACATCTCTCCTCTCCACACCACCAATGTTGTCCAAGGTAGACAGCTTTACACCAGCATTGTTGCAGGAGTTGCCAGAAGGAAGTTGAACATCATATTCGACTGTCTAAGCGACTCTGATTCTGGATTTGTCCTCAGAGTTTACTCCAGAAGCCTTTCCCATGATTGAGTATGGCTGCAAAGCGGTGGGAGTTTAATATTATATATATTTAGAGTAGATGGAACTTGTCAGTCCATCTAAGAGCAGGAAAACTCTCCCATCATATTCGAGGTATGAGTGTCATGCAACTCAGTTCCTTGGAACTAACAGCCAGACACCTGCATATATGATTTGATTATAGTGGTGAAGGCTTTGTGCAGAAGCAACCACACTTTTTGAAGAGGCGAATACAGAGACCTGGTACACTACATGCCACAAGGTTCCCAAACAACCTTCTGCAGGTTTTGAATTTAGAGTTGTCCTTCTATACCAGTTGCCATCCAACGCTATAGAACCCTGTCTGTCCTTCTATTTACCCATATCTGGGGGGGGATTCACACCTTTCCCCTTTCCCCAAGAGTATTAGCGCATAAGTGAATGTAATGGATTTGACTTCAAATTTGAATTCAAATTCTGCTCTCTGATTCCTCAAACTGAGCCACTATACATTACTCCACTGTGCTTCCTCATATATATATATATATATATATATATATATATATATATATATATATACACACACACACACACCTTTTCATTGTGTAAGCAATCACTACTGATTAGTGAGTTTGTTCATCATAACATTCCTTATAATTTTCACTTTGTGCCAAATGTAACCTAAGCTTAATAAATGCCTGTGTGTACATGGTTACACACTCAGTAAATAAATGTTTCTGGTATTTAAGTTTGAAACCATAAAAATAAAAGCAAAGTTTCTGTCTTTGTCTACAGATTTTGTAAAGATAATCTTGTTGTCTATATGTTCATTGTTCTTTTACTTGTTTTCTTGTAAATGTAAGAAGAATATAAGTGCTTTGAATGCTGTGTTAGAGATAAGTGTTTCCCACTGCATGGAAAATAGTTTATAGAAATTAATATACAAATAGATTTATCTCAACAATTGGATACATGTGCATGCACCAATATAAAATAATAGGAAACTCACCCGGTTTTAAAAGCAAGTGATCATTTATAGTTTATATCAGTGTTTCTCAACCTTTTTCACTGCAGTGCATGTTTGTTGAATAACTAAAACTCTGGGGGGTGTTCTTTAAATTTTACTAGGGAAAAATAAGTCATGAAATTCGAAAATAGGAATGTAATAAAGATTTCTTCTGAAATAAACATTTATTTTTAAGACATTATATTGCTTGGTCTCTCTAGCTTTTTAAAATAAAGATTTTTTTTAAATATAAAAATAATTTATAAATTACTCTTCTGTAAACTTGGTGCACACCTGGCTACATTTCAGGACACATTACTGAACTTGGGTACACTGGTTGAGAAATATTGGTTTATATTGTCCTCATAGAGTTAATAAATAAATTTCTGAAGTTTAATACAATGCCTGTTTATTACATAATTATCTTAAAATAGTTTCAAAGTCATTTAAATCTTTAAAAAAAAAAACAATCTTTTAGTACACCCTATAGATTTGCGCTACAAAATCACACAAAAATGGTAATAACCGTTTCTTCATAAGGAAATATTGAGCATTCATTGACTGAGCAGTCAATGCTACTTTTGGAGGAATTTCTAAAATCTTTCCCTTAAAAACTGTTTTTCAGGAAAATAGGTTTCTCAAGTCCCCTGTTATCTCTCTTTAAAACCTGCATCACTCAAATACTTCCAACAACAACAAAAATGGGTAGCACATGTAACTGGAAAGGAAAATACTGATATAATCATGATTTGTAAGAAAAATTTACATCAATACCAAAAATAATGATAACAATAGACTTGAAGTCTAATTTCCTTTTAAGAAAAAGATTTTATATATTTCAGTTGACATCAGCACTAATTTTTCAGTCAATGAATGCTGAATGTTTCCTGTATGGAAATGGTTGATTCCGCCATTACAATTGTCATGTGTAAGATAGAATTCTGCTTTTTAATTGATTAAAGTAAAAACATATCTAAATTAACAAGAAACAAAATAAATAAAGAAAGAATAGCAACCTGATTACTCATACTTACTGAGATATTTTTTGTTATTATAACACAAGAATACCTTTTGTTACCATAATAATGGAATATCTTAGTACTAAAAAAAGGTGTTCAGACTTTTTGACTAATGATCATATTGTCCTTTCTGACAGAACAGGTTACTAATAAGTCCATGGTATGTCTTTATTCTGTTTCTAAGAAATGTTTTGATAAATTATTGTTCTATAATTTGGCCACAACCTATATAATCTAGTCTTTCACACACACACACACACACACACACACATTTGTGGTTAAATTTCACCTGAGCTTGATCAAAAATTTGTGTTAGTCATATTTAGTGTTGTATTCTATTTAACAAGGATTTGTCAAGTTTCTTATTGTAGACATACTGTGTAAAATTGTATTTGTTTTCATTTATTTATAATCATTTTATTTTTCATTATTTTATTATTTTTGAATCATTTTCTTATTTTTTTAATCATCTTATCTTTATTGCTTTTTTAGTCATCTTTATTGCTTTTTTTAGTCATCTTTATTGCTTTTTTAGCCATTTTCATTGCTTTTTTTAGTCATTTTCATTGATTTTTTAGTCATCTTTATTGTACAATTAAGAAATTTTAATTTAACATAATCATTTTACTTACTATTGTAAGTAAATTAAGGGAATATGTATAAGTCCATAGCCTAATAATGAAAAAAAGCATTTATCATACACAACAAATATTGTGTGTTAGGCCATGGACTTATTGATCCATTTTCATACACAAAATATATAATGGTTGATAGCTTTTATCAGAGTATTCCAGCCTGCTAGGGTGGCTACCTAATCTTTGTTGTAGATGCCTGCTTGGGTACATTTTTTTTTCCACATCCACAGAGCCTACTTGTGGTTTATACTGCAAGTATGCTGAGCAGACCTTAGTTACAGTTTCTGGGAATGAAATGATCATCTTGTGTGAACAGCAGTTTGAACACGGGAAGTACACTCAAACACTCAGCCACAATGACTTCTGACTTTGTGCTGTCACAACACTTGACAAACAATTCCATCTACTCAATTTCACTCACAAGGTTTGGGTCAACACTTTTTTTTTTTTTTAAAGGACACTTTTCAAAGGTGTAACACACTGGGATCACCTTCCTAGGCCAATAACATGAAGAAGTCACCTTTCTGACAAATTGACGTTAAAATTCAAACCTAAGTATCATGGCCTGAAAGTAAATGTTTTGCCCACTTGTGTGTGTATGAAATCAAAAGCATTCTTCAAAGCATCATGAAAAATGTTAGTACCTTGTACGATTCTTGATTATATTTAATTAAGGACACTAACAGAAAGAAATTAGTATATATTTGTTTAAAAGCTAACTTTTTAGGTGTAAATAACTTTATATATACATCTATAATTTTTAATTTCCTTTGTTTTGGCTAATAGTTAATTACTGGAATTGTACTTCCATCATGTTATTCTACTTAATTTGATCTGTTTAAATTCCATTTATTTACAAGCTGTTTCTGTTATTAGGACTATCATTTGAAACATGATCCTATGGTAAATATTTAGAAGTTATATAACATTTGTTGATTTTTTGGTATAATGTACACTTATGATTTTATTTATCACTGCTTTTTTCCTTCATATATTATGCATTTTTTTAATGGTATGATTTGCCTATTAGGCAAATATTGTCAAGTATAAGTTTTATTTTATGTTATTTATTTGCACAATATTTATGTTTATTTTCTTTTTTTTACACTAATTTTGCTTAGAAGAAACATTTTTCAAGTAAACAATACAAGATATTACTTATAAATATAACAGCTCTATTCTGTTAGTAATGCTTGCATTAATTCATGAACACTGATACTCCTTGCTGCTTCTTTTTATTGCACAATATGCAGATTGAGTGCCAAAATTTGCTTGAACACATTCTATATAAACAAATTTTAATTCTTTAAAATCCAGCTACTAGAAATGTTTTTTCTGTGAAGTTGGTGGGCACCAGTAAGAAAAGCTGACACCTTACCAACATTTACTGAGTACAATGGAAGTCGGTACTAACATACAACCATAAATCTTTTTTTCTTTTCCCCTGTCTACACTTTTTTTCCTGATTTGTTGTTCTTTAACTCCTACTACAACTATCTGCTGATTCACATTCTTTTTACTCAATGAAAAATTCTGTGTACTTGTTTAATAAATCATGCCCATGATATTGCTGGTCAAATAAGCAGCTGGTACAAAGATGAGATTGGCTCCAATAATCTATACATCTTATGTAAACTGTCTATTCAAATTATGCGTGCCTTTTAAATAAAAATCCATATCTTAAAGTAATGTAAAGTTGACCATAAGAAAAGTAAAGCTCACTCAAATACAAACAGTTTATTTTAAACTCTGACCTTGAGCTTTATTAATAGACATTGCAAAGCAGTCTCACTGGGAATTGTGGGTTTGAACTCGAATGTCATATCTGTTAGTTTGATTAGAATTCTTGGAATGAAAACACCTTCCCCCCAGAGTCACATACAGTGGTGATAGTAGCCTCAATCACATTGTGATAATGTCTTAGCCTTGTCCCATTGCATAATTTAGGATGATCTAAATTTCTTAATTACTTTTGGAATTTTGTTCATGGTTAATCCTTGCTACTGTCTCATTTTATTTTTATTTTATTTATTTAATTTTTTTATATTAGTGCAAAAATTGCCTTTTCTCACAATCATTTGTATAAATTGTAATGTTTGCTTAGGTCTGGAAATACCTTGTTCTTCAATTCAGCTGGGTAATTCACCATAATAGCAATAGGAACCAAGTTGATATCACCATACCTGTCAATTAGTACTCTTCCATTTCCTAATTGGAGGGGTTGAATTGAAAACTGTGCTGAACAAACATTAGTATAATTTATGGTGTTCTGAATATGCACAGCGTTGTTCTGGAAGAAGTTCAGACTCGTGTTCATTCACAAATGCAGCCAATTCTGTGATGTTATAATTTGTCTCTTGCAATATTTCTTCAAATCAAGACACTTGACGGTTTGTCTTTGGCAGCCCAGAAATGTCAAATTTTTGCATCACATAATCAAAACTTGATCATCAATTTCAATCAGTACTTGATTAAAATTTTCTAAGGTTTACCTGTTGAGCTGTATACTTTACATCCTCAGCCATGTCTTCTTGATGTTTCATTTAAAGCTGTAGAGGGCTGCCAATTTGACACATGTTCACCATAATGACTAAAAGGTTACAGTTTCCTTTGAGAATCTGACACTTATGTCTAAGTCAATGCAAAGTCCCAATCATCATTTTCTAATGAACCTCATTGATAGTATGCTTCCCCATAAGTTTCACACACTTGACCATTTACTCACTTCAAATCCTGGAATGATTTGGTACCACATACTTCATGCCAAAAGAGCCATAAGTAGTAGCATTCTCTTTGACTTGAGTGGACACTAAGCACTTACAAGATGATCATCTTCATGTTTCCTATTGTTCCATTTATTGTTCCTCTTGATGTAATACTTGTGCAATTCTGAATAAGAGTTTTCTTGCTCCTTCATCTTCTTAACATAACTTAAAAAAACCAGTAAACATAATTTCTTTTGGTGAAAGTGCTTGTTGCAAGGCTGTTTTGTAAAGAAGACCCTTTGGCTATTCTCTATGTGGACACTCATTTAAATGAATAGGAAACATTGGAAATGTGCCAGAAAGCCTCATTGCTACTGATATATCTTACTCTCTCTTTTATACTGTGCAACTTCATCATTTTCGTTTATCTGCTGACTTCCATTTTGCCTCAAAATGTATGTTGCAGCATCTGAACCTTTTGTTTACATATTTCCAAACATAACTTAACATAGTTACAGAAACTCAACATTGATATGGACTTTGAAATTTTTTATAAAAAGAGTACAGTAGGTTACAACCCAATGATTGTCAATGATGAATTCTTGCCCATTTCTCATTTTTTAAGTGAATCCACCATATCCAGATTTTCTTTTCCTGTAAAGTGAATAGCCATTTTCTCCATTTTGGGTTTTTTGTACAGAGGGACGTGGGTAGTTCTTGGTACACTTACTATCCCTTATGCATCAGGTGGATGGATTAATTGACTCGTAAGGCCCATGAATCATCTGTGACTTGAGAATTTCATGCAGCAAAAGATCTTGCTTTGGTTCAGACTGTTCGGCTAAGTAAGTGAATCAATATATTATATAATATAACAAGTTTTTCATATAACCAAATCAAAATGTGGGCAGGTAGCAATCCTCAGTTTTGACATGCTATTGTATACAGTTGTATACATGTCACATTTGTCTGGTTCCAAGATTTCATCTTTTTTGAGATCAATCAGTTTTATTACTTTAAGTCTGAACACCATAACATTATCATGGGGATCTTTGGGTTCTTGAAGGATAAAGTTTGCTTTATTTCATGCCATGTTGGGTTACATGTGAATGTAATGAAGAGATCTGGATGACCATAGTGTCTGACCTATATAAATGCCTCTTGTGTATGCTCATGCATATGACATATACTTAATGGAAGAATGGCACAAAGCTGTCCAATGTTATTAGAAGCCAATGTTCCTTCATTACTTATTGCATCCCTTAGGTGAATGCAGTTTGATGCATGACGCATTTTACTGATGTATTCTAATGTAAAGATCTCTCCCTCTTTCAGATATATATATATATATATATATATGATTGCAAATTGCTCTCATATGAATGATGAAGAATATTGAAGTATTGCTCTCTTAACATGAAAAGGTAAGCATAGAATTCCATGAAGTTTACTGTGTTTGTTAGTGCAGGAGCTCGTGTTTTAGGATCCTTTTTTTTTTCTTTTTTTTTTTTTCATACCAAAGTGATATCCATCTTGGCCAAATAGACAAATTAATGAATACTGAAGTATGCCATATGATTAGTGGGTTGCATTTATGTGCTGCAACTTGCTTCTACCTTGAAAAACAATATATCTCCTCCCATACTCCTTGCCAGTAATAATTGCTGCTACTTCATTTGCAGCAGAGGCATTGTAGCAGCTACTGTGTTCACCAACAGGCATTTTGTCTGCATCAATGACCACCTACTCAGTATGTGGTGCCAATTCCAATGCATATTTGAAACTTCTAATGTAGCTATTGTTTGCATTCAACATATCTTGCAGGTCAAAAATTATATCTTTCAGATTTAGAAGGCTCAGTGACCATTGCAAAGCCTGCTCTTTGTAATCTACCATAAAATATAACTGCAAAAACTGTTGGTTTTTGCCTTCAATTGACAACAAAAATTGAATACGATGGTATACTTGACCTTGAACCTTAGTTTGAAGTTCCCTTCTCTTATAATATTGCTACCGATGGAGGTCATTTAGAAAGCAGAATTGTAACTTTTAATGTTTTTCAAGTGAATACTTTTTGATGTGTTTCCCCTCCTCCATAAAAATACTTTCCAAGTATCTGAGAAGCTTATCGTCATATTATATTGAAACATCAGTCCTTGTACACTCACCAAAGTTAAGTAATGTTGAGCCTGGTCAGTACTTAGATGGGTGGCCATTTGGGAATACCAGTTGCTGTAAGCTAAGATGTGTGGGTGGTGTAATGGATAATGGGTCAGAATTAGAAATCAGAAAGCCAAATTCCAATTCCAGTCAAGTTTGTTATATTCACTTATGTGAAATATCCCTTGGGAAATGTATGAATGCACCTCTTCCCCCAGTTAGGGGTTAATTAGTAGGACTTTTATCAATAAATCATTATTATCTTAAAAAAAATTTTTTTTTAAAGTATATATTCTGGTTTTAAATAACCTGCAAAAAGTTAAGCTGTAAAAAGACAAATCCATCACTCAAAGTATTTGAGGGTGTACCAAACATTGGTAGAACAACCTTTCCTCTTCCACAACATATAATGGGGATTTCTCTTTTCCCATTTTTTTTTTTTTTTTTTTTGCCTTTGCCTTTGCAAAAACTGCACTCTTTTTGACATTGCTCCAATAACAATCAATTTCTCCATAGAATAATCTTGTTGTGGATCATAATTGAAAGCTGATCTTTTCCAAGACCCCCTTGAAACGTGCTACTCTTTTGTCAAACTTATTCAGCCTATCTCCATCAAGACACTTACCTCTCTTCAGAGGATTGGTGGTCTTGCTTTTATTTTTGGGTTTTTTTTTCTGAGGTGGGGCAAATCTCTTGCCAACTTATTTTCTTATTTGCATCTCTAGCAGATCATCTTTCTCTTGCATCCTTTAAATGTTTTTCTCTTTCATCTTTTGACTTTAGATTCCTGTAGGTTGCCTTTTGTTGACATAATTGCTGTAACCATTGTCCCTTTCCTCTTGAGACTTATTGGTCATGCATGTAGCAGCTCTCTGCCAGTCTTTCTCAAGTTTTTTGCTGTTTTTGTGCCGAGGATTCTAGTGCTCTTGTTCTGGTTACCTGTACCTGCCTTTGATAAACTGTAGAATACTGTTCTTGGTTTGAATTAGCTTTTGGAAGATCCTCACTAAATTCATTTGTATTTGGTTCTATTAGGTTGGTGCAAAAATAATTTCGTTTTCTAACATATGTTACTATGTGAGAAAACGAAATTATTTTTGCACCAACCTAATATTTTCTCTGTTATCTTTTCTCCAGGTCCTCCCTCTCTGCTTGCCTTGTTGACAGCCTCTAAAGAGCTTGTGGAAAGTGAGGGTTTTTATTCTCCTTGGCATCTTTTGTTAAAAGCTAAAATGGCGACAAATGAGAGTTGAAACACAAGTCTATTCTTGAAATGTTTAACAAAGAAATTTCTAGGTGTTTCTTTTCTTAAAATAAAATCTTTGCTAAAACTTTCATAAAGTTTTTTTTTTTTTAA
>CAWVQA010000600.1:47500-99665 GCA_963932145.1 Acanthosepion lycidas | reverse complement strand
ATATATATATATATACACAGATATACATACACGTATATATATATATATACACAGATATACATACACGTATATATATATATATATACACAGATATACATACACGTATATATATATATATATACACAGATATACATACACGTATATATATATATATATACACAGATATACATACACGTATATATATATATATATACACAGATATACATACACGTATATATATATATATATATACACAGATATACATACACGTATATATACATATATATATATATACACAGATATACATACACGTATATATACATATATATATATATACACAGATATACATACACGTATATATATATATATATATACACAGATATACATACACGTATATATATATATATATACACAGATATACATACACGTATATATATATATATATACACAGATATACATACACGTATATATATATATATATACACAGATATACATACACGTATATATATATATATATACACAGATATACATACACGTATATATATATATATATACACACAGATATACATACACGTATATA
The DNA here is from genome assembly GCA_963932145.1 of Acanthosepion lycidas. Lineage (NCBI taxonomy): Eukaryota > Metazoa > Mollusca > Cephalopoda > Sepiida > Sepiidae > Acanthosepion > Acanthosepion lycidas. The sequence continues at coordinate 99,106 of CAWVQA010000600.1, read as the reverse complement.
TATATATATATACACAGATATACATACACGTATATATATATATATATACACAGATATACATACACGTATATATATATATATATATACACAGATATACATACACGTATATATATATATATATATACACAGATATACATACACGTATATATATATATATATATACACAGATATACATACACGTATATATATATATATATATATACACAGATATACATACACGTATATATATATATATATATACACAGATATACATACACGTATATATATATATATATATATACACAGATATACATACACGTATATATATATATATACACAGATATACATACACGTATATATATATATATATACACAGATATACATACACGTATATATATATATATATATATATACACACACACAGATATACATACACGTATATATATAAATATATATATATATATATATATACGTATATACATACACAGATATACATACACGTATATATATAAATATATATATATATATATATACACACAGATATACATATATACATACACACAGATATACATACACGTATATATATAAATATATATATATATATATATACACACAGATATACATATATACATACACACAGATATACATACACGTATATATATATATATATATATATACATACACACACAAGTATGTATTAGGCTGGTGCAAAAATAATGACATAATAATGCCGTTTTTTGACGTTAGAAAATACGTCAAAAACCGACATTATTACGTGATTATTTTTGCACCAACCTAATATATATATATATATATATAGACACACATATTTGTAACTGTAAAAAAACAATTAAAAAAACTCTTATATTTGCCAATGTGTTTCATCAGATGTGGCCTTTCTGAACTATTAGTTTTTCTGTTATCTTTCATACAGATAAATATTGTCATTTTCTAAAAGTTAAGTCTGAGAAAAATTTTGTATAGCCATGTTTTTAAATCAAACATTGTGTTAGTTTGGTAAAATAAAAACTGCATTAAAATTAAAATAAAATCTGTTTGGAAGGATTTTATCTCATTACTTCTTAATGTGATATGTGATAAGTTTTTCAATTTTCAGAAAAAAAAATTTTCACAAAATTTAATTATTTTTTTAATATTTACAAATTCTATTCCTTCCTTCTTTTTGGACATTTTTGAAACACTTATAAATAATACCTGTTTTATTTAAACAGTTAACAAGTTCAACTCAGTGAGTTCACAATTAGTATTGACTAAACAGCACTAAATAAGAACACAAGATATCCCTAGACAAGCACAGCAGTGGATTAAATAAAGGCTATAAAATTCTCTGAGGGTCACCCAGATCAATAGGCTGGAGGGTTCAATAACTGAAATGTTGTGATAATAGCAACAACGATAAGAACATTAGCCCAAAGCTAAATAATGTAAATAATAAAAGTAGACAAATGAAAAATTTTCAAGATATAATAAAATTATCTCCTTTCACAAATCCTTTTTCGCATACAAGCTTCTATATAGAAAGGAAACAGGTTCTCATCCTTTCTGGTCAACCATTATTCAACTGTCCTATGATATGCTCATAAATTGAGGCTTGTATAATTCCAAGTACATAAAAGCAGTTTACTGTTTCTACTGCTTCAAGTAGGCAAAAGTATTTTTCATTGTAACTAACTTCAAACTATTTTCTGAAAGACAAATTTTTGTCATTATAATCTTCAACACAAGTTATGTTATAGTTGAGAAAAAATTACACTTACCTTTATTGAATCAAAGCAAGCTGTGACACGTCCATTTTGCACTTCTACGTGAGGGGGCGGATGAGCAAATTTGCATTCTGTTTCTGAGCGTGTGCACTTGTTGCGCTGGAACTCACGGCAAACCTCCAGCGTCAACCAACGAGAGTCTTTTACATTAGCAAGATTAAGCATTGGATTGACCATGGCCATAACAAAAGAGTATCTTCACAAAATTTTGAAAGACTTCAGGGTGCGTGGTGAAAATGTAAAATAAGAGGATACAATCCAGGTTGATTTTTTTCACCCCCTTTTTTTTTTTTTTTTTTTTTTTTCCTTCACCAAGCAACTTGATTGTGCTTAATTGTTATAATAAAAAAGTCAATGAGTTATGCTGGAACAATACTGATTGTCCACTGTGGCTAAATTTGAAACTCACAGTAATACCACAACAGAGGTTCCAGCTGGCAGGTAAATTTCTATCTGATTTTAGGCAGTGGACGTTTGATATAAATGTAAAATGTTAGAATATCCAAATCTCACGCCAACTTAAGGGATCCAGTAATTTCTTTTCCTGAACAAATTATGACTGAACCTAAAAAGAAAGAAAAACAACCACAAAAAAGTTAAATTCCATATTTTCATGAATATCTTAAAATATTAAAAACTATCAAAAATAATGTAAAAAAAAAAATACTAGTACAATGAATATTTAAGCATTGTAGCAATTTGTAATTAAACTTTAGTTAACTAATATAGTTAGAAATGACAAAAATCTAGTTACTTGGCTGGTTGCTTAGTTTTCAACAGTTGAGATAAACCTCAGACTAACAAGCAAAAAACTCATTGTGCTTTTTTTATGCACAAAAGATTGACTTACTTGCTCAATAAAGAAAATAATGTAATAAATCAGTTTTTCTTAAATGTTGTCAACTTTTTTAACTATAAATATTTCCGAAAACACTTTCAAAGGCTAATTGAGAAAAAGAATTTGATAGAATAGTAGCAAAATAAAATATCTAGAATTTTCAAAACAGTATAGAAAAATGAAACATAGTAAATTTACTTAATATAGAATTAAAATTAAATTGAATTCAACCATAAAGATGTCATAAAAGAAAATTCTAAGATCCCTGTGTTGCTTCTTAGAAGAAACACAAAGTAATATATGGTTAGAAAAACAAAGCAAACAAATTTGCCAATAATTATTAAAGTATATTGCTTTTCTGGTATCAGTCATTTAAGAAGAGTTCATTACATCTGGAATAATATTTTAATACAAAAACACTGACCTATTATTAATATGTACTAAGCAAAGATTAGTATGCCACAGAGTCAAATATTGAGGAAATGAGAGAGTGGGAGGAAAATTGTGTTGCACCAGTTTTCTAAGAGAATGGCCTGCTGGCTTTGATATTCACTGATGACAATGGAAAATGAAATTATCAAGCAGGCCACAGGCTGATCCTTATGGAATGAAAATTAAGCAATTAATTAACTATTTTAAAGCAGTAGAGTTTAAAAATTTCTAAAAATGAAGAATGACTACACACAGCAAACAACTTGAACTAGCAGAAGTAATATAATATTACTAATGGGTTTTATCAAAGTTGTTGATCGTTCTTAAGAGATTGACTTGATAAAAATATCAAACGAAAAAAAAACAATATGATCTCATAGTTGTAGTTAGTTTAAGCAAAAATTATTTATCTCTAACAACCATGTCAAAAGATGTTTATTTGCAGTAAGAAAGTAATCTAAACTATTTACAAAAGGAAAAAGAAAAGTTTAAAATTAGAATAAAATGAAAGAAATGTATTCTAGAGTAAGTATAGTTTTGTGAAGAGACACAAAAGTAAGCAAACTTTGAAGCAAATGATCAATTACTGAACTTAAAGATCTAAAAAACTGTAAAAGTAATAATGATCTGTATAGTTCATGCAGATGTTAATATTTAAAGTTTTGACACAAATCTGGTAAAAGACTACAATTATTGAACAACATCAAATGAGAAGAAACTCACAATCAATGATGGTTTATGAGACTAGCAAATCCTCCAGTGCATTCCATTATGGATTACTTTTTGAATAAAGAGATTTTCTGGTATATGTACATTATGCATAAAAATTTGGCTTTTATCCCAGAATATTCAAGAGACTTTTTTTAACACTGAAATTTATTTTTTTTTAAAATTTGGTTCTATATTTTAGAATTTAAAACTTGAATGAAATCTTCTATATATTTTTCATGTTTTCTATTGATTTTCTTTTTGATAAAGCTTCTAAGACATCTGTCAGAATGTGAAAAATCTAAATATATTTAAAACATTTATATTTTATATTTGTAGATAAATTATAATTTATTCATGCAATGTTTCTCAAAACTGACAAATTGATTCTAAAATGTAAGTAGTAAGACTACGCTTCAAATACTTATTTAAAACAAGTGTTTTTACAAAGAAGTTTCAAACAAGCTTTTTTTAAATTCTAATGAAACAACATTAAAACAAATAATTCAAATGATTTTTGTTTTTGTCTCCTGGGCACCAATTGCAAGACTGCCATGTTTATCTTGAAAGTCAGTGCTAGTTCATTCAATCTTCAGTATTAAATCAGGCCAATATTTTACACTTATAGAAAGATAATAGGTTAATCTTAAAGAAAACAAATCCTATTTTGAATATTTTCTTTAAATAAATTTAAATAATAAATAAATAGCAAATGGATAATTCAACACAGCATCCATTATAATAATCTACAGATAAAGCATTTAGAATTTGATTTTCTTTAGTCATCACTAGATTCAATTATGAAGTTTAAACAATTTAATTTAGAAAATAAAGAACAGTGTTGCATACAGACTTGCTGGTCTCATAAAGCTTTATTCATAATAATCTCTAGATCTGAACACATTTTAGACATCAAGCACATTAAAAATAAAAAAAAATTAATTAAAAATAAAATAAATACAAACATTAGTTAGTTCCAATATTTACTAATGATCAGGAAAGGGAAAATTGATTGTCAGATGTAAACGTTGAAAATTCACGATTCAGTCGTGAGTAAAATTTTCTTCAAAGTTTACAGTGTACACTGAAACATCATGTCTGCCTTCTCTAAAAAGTAATTTTTAACAGTTAATTAATAATTATTATATGCTAAAGTTTGTATAAATTTAATATAATCTCGCTATTTGTCAAGTTTAAATTAAAAGAAAAATAGTAAAAATGGCTTTTGAATTTGACTAAAAACTAAACTAAAGTAATATGGATTGAAAACAAAAAACTGGATACAAATGAAAACAAAATCTAGTACAGTGTAACCTGGATATAAGAGAGTTGTCGGGACCGGAGAAGAAGTATCTTATATCCGGGTTTGGTCTATTTTGTTTAGGTAAGTATGGCTCTGATTTGGGACCAGATCAGATCTCTCTTATATCCGTAATACCAAAAACGCACACACACACACGACTTAAAGGAGCATGTTGAATAATTTCAATAGTTCAGGGATACAGAGTCAAAGGAAAAACATCTTATTCTTAAAGAAACCAAGTTGTTGGGTCAAATTGCTATCATAGTCGGTTTTTTTAACACAAGTGAGAAATACGGCTTTACTTTTGGTTTTGTAAATGTTTCTTTATGCAAACAAACACGTTTTCAACACAAACACGGAAACATTTATCACCTTGCTAATAAACAAATTTTAAGATAGTAACTAACACTATCAGAAACATATTTTAATTGTAAATTTATGAATTTTAAATAAGTTTAAAGTGGTTTTTATTATACAGATTATCAATTTGGCCATGAGTATGATTTGCTTAAGCCAAAAACAAAAAACTGAAGGATAAAATTTGCGCACGAGCATCTAAAACTCATCTTTTAGTACAAAACAAAGTTACAATATATAGCAGAGCATCAATGAATTCATGAACAAAAATATCTATGAGAAAAAACCCGTTGTTACACAATGGCAGGTGTTCATTGTGTATAATTTGAAATTTCACAAAGCAAGTAAAAGTTAAAATATCTATGCATAAAAAAGTCACCAATACTACATACAAAATAATTTTATGATTGTCTTAAAAAATCTCAAATAAACCGTTTTCTTTCACTTTGTAAATTTTTGTTTGGAATAACTTTAAGAAGCCAGTTCCCATTATTAAAAAAAATCATCGTTCACCAGCAGAGGTAACTGAACTTATTTTATTTTTATTTATTGAATAAATTATGTGTTTATTTTGTACAAAGATTCATTACTTTTCTACAATTTTCAGTTCTTATATCCAGTTTTAAATGAATTGTTGAAAAGTAAAACTTTCTACAGCAAAGCACGAGTTGAACAGCATCTTATTCTTGACTTAAAAGTTTACGAGGCAACAAAATATTGCCGATATATAGTATACTAAGTGAAACAAAAGAATGCCTAAGAAACGTCAAATTACTTTCTGAAGAGAAAAAAAAAAGTACATTTTGTCAAATTTTGGAATACTAAAAAAACAAACACTTAAGTTAAATTCTATTATTAAAGTAAAGATAAAAATGAAAGGAAACAACCAAAAACTTCACAGATGTTCAAGAGATCAATTTTTAAAATGCAACAGAAATTATTTTGTATTCCAACTAAAAAAAAGTAACCTTGCAACAATTACACTTTTTTCAGTTTAAAACCAAAATATACCTCATAAAAGTAAAACAAGCTTTATACAAAATTTACTCAAAAATTTTTTATATCAAACAAAAATATTTCAATATGTCAGAATTTTTATAATAAAAATTTAGCACCAACACTGAAAAAAGTTCATTAAATGCTAATAACAAATCACAGCTAAAACAATAACATCCTTGAAAGATGAAACTGAAAAATGTTAAAACAGAATTTGAGTTCTTAAAACTTCTACTTGAATTGTCAAAACAAAAATAAGGGGATAAAAACTAAAAATTGTTCTAAAAATGACTAAAACAGTTTTTTTTTTTTTTTGATCAAATACTCGAAAAACTTATTTCCTCTCACCCAGATTGTTAAATAAATACACAGACTACAAAAGCTGTACAAAAAGTGTACATCAGATACTTTTTAGAAATGTGAAATCATAATCCATTTTTCTGTGATATTTCCTTGAGAGCATACAGAAATGACGAGGGAACAAAATTGCCGTAAAAAGTCACCATATGTTAAACATTATAACACTAAGAACAAGAAAGTTAATTTTTTAGTGTTAGACAGACTATAGCAGTACTATTACTCAGTTTCCTGTTAATACTTTTTTATAGCTAAGCCAAAATGACAAGACCGAAAAAGAGTTAAAACTTAAATTAAAATTATGTGCAAAGGAAGTGACAAAATTATCACCAGCCACTACTGTTGGTTTGCAGCTTCATTGTCAGATACAAAAGAACGGGAGCATTGTTTACAACAAAAGAAAGGGTGAAAAGAAGACCTTCCCTTTCCCTGATCAATACCGAAAGCAGCAGCACCAGCACCATTAGTAGAAATGCAACTATTTGGGATATCAATAAGAGCGAAGAAATTATATAGGTCGGTCGACTTTTCTCTCACATTTATGGAAAAAATAATCGGAAGCTATCAAAACATTGTGTGGGTTGATCATCATCATCGGTAAAATTTGGAGAAAGCGAGTTGAAATTTGGAGTAAGAGCCTGAGTCAAATTAGCTAGATTTTAATGAGTAATTATATAGCCGATTCAATTCTGTATTAAAAGAAAACTAAAAGTAAATAACTACGGCTAAACAATTTTTCTTCTAAAAATAAAGATAATTCGTGTGTAAAAATTTAGGCCAAGATATCGCGTGTCGCTAATCCATTTCTTAAGTTGAAAATGAAGATTGTATCAAAAGGGCGTTATTTCATCTTTCAGGAATTAATCAGAAGAGATTGAGTGACACCTTTTAAAGGAAAAGTATGAAAAAAAACGAATGACTATAAGAAAAAAAAAAAAAAAAAAACTAAACTAAAACTGGCCTACATTTCAGACAAATCAATTCGATTTTTCTCCTGTCCGCGAATCAATGTCCACTGTAATGTCCTTTCTAAAATGTCGCCACCAGAGTCGCAAATTCCGAATTACAATTATTATTAAAGTTATCTTCTAGTTTGTAACCACTAACGTAAAAGCAAGTTAGCTAATCAGTTTCATAATGAACGAAAATTCATGTGTCCGTTATACAATTGTCTTTTTACTTTAATATCGACGAAGGAGACGGCTGAGTGCAGCAGCCATAGTGAAGTGAGAGCGAAAGAGAGTAATAATAATTAGGAGATAAAAGCAGGCAATGGCTGAGAGAAATTTTGAGAAAGAGAAGCAAAAAGGAAGTGAAAAAGATTCTCATGAGCTAGAACAAAAAGAAACAAACACGCCCTGTCACAGTATCTAATACAAAAAATTAGAAAGATCTATTATTAATATGAAAATTTAAAATGTATGATGACATATAAATCTTATAAACAATCAAATTAAGGCGATCGTTTAAAACACTTCCGGATGAGAATGATATTGAATGCAACCTGGCCAGGTTGGTTAATGGCCGGCAAGGTGAGAAGAAATCGAAGTGCAAATAACAAGATCGAACTGCTATTAGTTTTGCAAATAATTATTTTAACAGTATCATGATTTCTGCATTAAAAAGAGGAGTGTAATTAAAGCTGAAAGTGGAACAAAAGTTAAATTCAGGAATTTAATTTTAAACAGGTAAAAAAAAGAGAATATATAACAGCCAGCAAGGTGGCCGGTTACACACGTCTTAGTTGCAAGTGTACCAAAATTAATCTAGTACTTTTAAAAAAAAAAAAATGTATAGTAATTAATAATTGTGATGAAATTAAAATGCTTTTCAACTGAAGGGAAATATGGATAATAATTGGCTGGTTTCCTGGGTTATTGGACATGTCCAGCTTGTTATGTGGAAATGCGAAAAATGTTATGACTACGACTACGAATATTTTTAAACTGTTTTACGCCCAGCAACTGGAAAAAAATATCACACCCTACAATACACTTACCGAATAACAGAAAAAATGTAATTAAATAGAGTTAAAAAACAGTATTAAAATAAAATGACAATGAGGCACACAGTACAAAACATTTCCCACTCACGTATGGAAACTAGCAATATAAAGAAATATCCTCATAAACGTTTTATTAACTGTAGAATTTAAAGAGATCCTTTTTATTGAAATTGGAAGTGAAATTTGTTTAGTTTAATCATACGGTACCATAATTAAAAAGAAAAAAAAGCGATCGACAAGATGAGTAAATAATAATACTGGACGAGGGAATCGAGAATGATCGATCCATTCGATAAGGAAGAAGTAAAAAGATTCATTTTTTTACGTTCAAAAATATTTTACTATTCGCAAATATTTTTCCAAATGATGTTCCGGGAAGGTCATGATGATAAAAATACAGTCAAAACGGGCTATCAGTGGTTACAGAAAGGATTGATTTAAAAAGAAAAAAATCCACACAATAGGTAACACAATGCATCATGATCTATCACATTTGCCTTGAAATAAGATCATCAATATATCTCTTCCTCATCTTTCTTCAGTTTGATCGATAGCAGTAAATAATAATGGCTATCACTAATCACCCCCACTACCAGATTGTTCTACAAGTTACTCGACTAATTATAATACTTTTTTAAACAATCTATAATCTAGATCAAAATAGTAATTAAAATCACTAAAAAGTAATTGTTGTAGAATGTAGAAGCAGACAGTTGGTACAAACGACGAAAAGTTGCAGTAAAAAGTAGCAATAAAATTTCGAGGTGGTAGCGGCGATGGTTGCAGTTGCTGAGGTGGGGAGGAAGAATTACAATAGTGGTACCAGAGAAAGACAATCAGATTTTCTCTCCTAAATAAATAAATAAGTAGATAAATAAAAATCGTCGATAGGGATCAGTCAGTCAGCTGCTTGCAATATCCGCTACTACAAAGAAATGATGCATTACAAGATGAAAGGGGGTGATGAAGAGGAGGAATGCAACACGGAAATAAACCCATTACAAGTTGTACATCAAGATTGATGTAGTGATGGCTAAAGCGGAAAAAATGACGCGTCCATATTGCGATGATTGAAGTGAAAGTAAATATAACCACTTATTGTCATACAAATAACACTGCACCATCAAGATACGTCTATTAGAACTAGTTTGAAAACTGAAAAAAAAAAGACATCATATAACATTTCTAATTTAGACAATAATAACTAAGCAATGTATTTATTGTTATAAAAGTTGTAGGACATTTGAGAACAAAACGATCAGAAACACAAAAAAGTAACCGTCTGTTCACAGGCCCACGGCACCTGTTTGTACAGTAGCGAAGAAATAAATGCAAACTGAGATTTTTGATTTGGATGATAAAATTTAAAATCAAGGTAGTACACTACAATGGAAATGTGAAAAATTACTACTTAAAATTAGAAGTGAATAATAGAAATCGCATAAAAACCAGACAAAGAAAGGGTATAAAAGTGTGTGTGAGTGTGTGATCACCTACCTAGCCATGGTAATAATGCCTGTTTTTTTTAACTGTAGTGGCTGCTAGTCACGTTGTTGTACAGAGATCGAGTAGATGAATAGTTATTGTTGGCAGTTTAGACCAACAATACAATTCTCTTGTTGGCTACCAACACGCTTGCTGTCATCTCGGTGGTGTGCTGCTGATCTTTGTTGTTTTTCTATATACGATTTTGGATGCCAGGTACTGTAGGTAAAAATATTTGTATGTGTGTGTGTGTATGTGTGTGTGTGTGTGTGTGTGTGTGTGTGTAGTAGTGTTGAGATTTGGAAAATTGGAAATGTTGGGCCCACAATACAGTTAGCAGCACTGACCAACCAAAACAGGCAGCCAGTTCCTCCACCTACTACTACTGCTACTTCTTCTTCTTCTGCTGCTGATTGCAATGGAAGGGAGGAGAAGCAGCAGCAGCAATCAGCAGACACAACGTCATCGACTATTTTGGGAGCGGCACTTTGATTGGTCAACTAAGACTAGGGTTATTTTCTCCTTATTACTGCTTTACTGTGCTCTCAAGATTATGATTAATGATGATGCAGTCGGTTGCACACCCGCATGCACATTACTGCTTACACAACATCAGACATAGCTAATATATAAAATTATGCATTTACGATGGATTTATTTAGGAAAATTCACCCGCATTTTTCCTGGCTAAAAAAAATAAATTAAACTGAAAATAAATCTACAACGCACTTATTTCATATATTGCTGTGAGCGTAAGTAAGTATTAAAAAAGTGTAAAGTTTTACACAATTACGTTATTGTAAAAAGCCAAAACGATCGATTTATTTTAAAATGTGAAGACACTATGTGTAGGTTTCAATTAAAAAAAAATACCGAAAAGATTTATTTATTAATTTTATTTTTATTAAACAAGCAAGAAAAGTTATAGGTTGTGAGAGGCGCACACAAATTCTGACAGTGACACAGATATGGCTGACTCACAGAAACGAGAAAGACAATAATTCCCTGAAAACTGTTAAAAACTAAGAATTAATTCGTAGTAATTTTTAGTACGATTTTGTTTTTGACTGTATTGAGGAGAAAATCTAGATATTGAATATAATTTAAATAACAGTTGCTAGATAGTTAACTGCTGCCATACTTAGTTTTTTAAAGACATTGCTTTTTGAAATGATTCCTTTCTTTACTAAATTACTGAAACCAAGAATAGCCAAACACCTGCTGATGCAAACAACTGTTGAATTGAGCATATATATCTGCTGACTTGCATTGCGTGTAGCAGTTTTTCTAAAAAAACAAACAAGCAACAAAAACAATGTAAATCTTAAATGCTTTCTTAGAAGATGAGCGCATATATGAATTTTGTTTTAATTAAATTTTAATAATCACTTTATTGCCATGTTTTCAACATTAATGAGATATCGCAAATCAGAAATCTAAAACATTTGATGAAATACCAAGCAACTAAAAGAAAATTAACTCATGAAGTATTTAATGTTGAAATGCTTAAAAATAACAAAGTTAATTTTAAATTTTTAATGAGAATTTTTTTCAGCTCAAATAGATTTTATAAATTATTTCTTTTTTTTCAAGCTCTAATGCCGAACAAATAAGACATCTCTCTCTGCATGTCACTTGTCATTTAAATGACTCATTATCTGGTAAATAAATCAGAAGAACGAATGAGAAAAAAAATAAAAAGAATCAGATAATAAATATAACTACCATTTTACGGAGTTTTTTGCTATCGATCAATTAAAAATGCTGAACAATCAATTAATTATTTTCAGAGTGTATGAAGTACAGTAGAAAATCTAGGAATGTACAAAAAAAAAATGATATTTCATTTGTCTCGTAGTTTTTTACTTTCTTCAGCTTAAGCGAAATAAGAGTAGATTACTTGTAATCCGGACAGAAACTAGCGCTACCTGAAAATTGTGGCGCATATGGGCGTGACTTGTAAATTATTCTGCTTTTTTTTTTTTTTCCCATTTATTTTTAGCTGAGATGAGAATATGTAAGTCACATGGTAAACTACTTCCGGGTCCACTCACACTGAAAAGTGACTTGATTGTATCCTAATATAGGAATTGATTAATATTAATAACCTTACAATTTTGTTTTTTTCTTTACTCTGTGATCAGTTTTTGTAATATGATTTCTAAGAGCAAAATATATCTAAGGAGTCGTAAAAGAAAAGTTTATGAATTCGTAATTCGTTGAATGCCTATGTTGAGTGAGTCTTACTCTTCTTAGCTAAAGAGTAAAGATGTAAGTAAAAAAAAATGTGCATAAATGCTCTCTTTTTCAGAGTACTACTAAGCTACTTTAACACTTTAAGTGACTAAAAAATATATTCCTCAAACGCTCTTTCTTCGTTATACATCCCAGAAAATTCAATTATCTATTTCTGATTCTATGTACAATTGTCCTTTTTGTTGCCATTTTTAAAACTTCATGAACCTTTTGATGACATCTTATAATTGAGTTGAGATTATATATTTAAATACTTTAAATAACTAAATAAGAAGCATTTGATAAATTAATGTAAATTTTGTATTACAATTTCTGCTTTTGTTCTAAAAAGATAAATGTTTAGAGTTGAATGCACCTTTGTAAATGTGCAGGTTGTATAATAGTGGCTCAGAACAAGAAAGTTCAGTCAAGTTCATTACATTCACTTTCACACAAATATCATTGGTAAAGGAAGACACCATCTCTTTTTCCTCTCAGCTATAGGTTAAATGGCAGACTGGGTTCTCTAGTCATGGCTGGCAGCCATTCTAGAAGGACAACTTTGAATTCAAAACCAGTTATATAACCCTGGCAAAGCATTCTAGCATCTTGGGTTTGACAATAAACTACATCCGCATCCAGGGTAAGACGATAAACTATGTCCAACAGCAAGGCCTCTGATCAGAAGGCTTTGAGAAGCATGGAACCACCTCTTAATTGCTAGTGTTCCCAGGTCCACCCTGACCCGGGGTGGTAGCACCTGTTAGGGTCCCAGCTATGGGCAAATAGTTAACTCCGAAACTGAGGTAAAAAGCACCATAAAAGTGTAAAAATAGGTTTTAATACCAGAAATACTTTGTAAAAAATTATTACCAGAAATAAATTTTTGAAGAAAAAAAAATATTACCAGCAATACATTTTTAAAAAAAAACAACTATTACCATCAATATGTTTTTGAAAAAAATATTACCAGCTATACGTTTTTGAAAAAATAATATTACCAGCTATACATTTTTGAGGAAAAAATATTAACAGTAATAGATTTTTGACAAATCAAAAATATTACCAGGAAAAAAAAGTTGTTGGCATTAAATGACCCATTGAGGTTGATATGCCATGAAACAAAACAAAACAAACCAAAGCATTCTATACTATACAGCCATTGAAAAGTAAGGAGTTCAGAGTTAACTGTGGCACAGGGTTGTGAACTCTACTGATCTGCACTGTGGTCAAAAAGGTAGTCATTGCAGTTATTTCAAAAGTCAGGTATACATGAGCATAAATTTCTGAGACAAAGTGTTGTTCTAATAAAGAAAAATTGATTCAAAAAAATAGTTGTATAGTTGTTATGTTTTCCATTTTCTTAGTAATACCTTTAGTATTTATGATGTATCTTTATATGGCAGAATTTGTTATAATAAACTTGTCTACTCCTATAACAGCAAGTGAGACAATAAAATCTGAATTTTTAGTTCAGCTAGTAAAAACAAAAAAAAATGTCTAAAAATTTAAAATTCTAAAAATTTAACCCAAGAGACAGTTTTAATCAGTATTATGAAGATGCATGAAAGTCATGCATTTTTTAGAAGTAACTATGCTGTGGACTAATTAAAATACATTGCTTTTATTATTATATATTTCAGGAATAATAGTTTCTACTGCAGGCTAAAGACTCTAAAGGATGATTAACTAATAATTTGTAGTCTATATAATAATATGAATTTAAAAAAAAATATTTAAAAATTATTATATCTTTTGTTTTATCTTCATCAATTTAAACATTTTCAGTTCTGGATTTTTTTTATTTCAAAGTACTAGACTTCTGAAATGTGTAATAAAGCTAAAATTACTTGCTTAACAATATTCAGGTGTTAGTAGAACATTCACCTCCTGTTGATATTTTTGTTCTTTAATTTTATATTTCATATTTAACCAGATTTTGATTTTGCAACACTTCAATGTAAATAAATTAAAGTGAAAATCTCCAGAAAAAAGCCAATGTCTGGATAAGAAATGAAATGACAAAAAGGAAAATTACATTGTGAGCGAGCAAAAATCAAAGTATTTGTGCAAGATTTTGTGAAAAAATAAAAATTTTATATCCTTATTCATTTTTAGCCATCAACAATATAAGATTATTAGATTTAGTAAATCAGCTATAAACATTTCTTCAAAAACAAAATTTAATGAATATTTTTTTTTCCAGATTTAACAAGAATGCTACATAAATTATTACAACCCCAAATGCAGTACATGATAAATGGAGACATCAAGGAATTTTCTAAATCCTATCCTCATAAAGAAATAAAAATTAGAGACATTTCTTGTAGCATGACTATTATTAAAAATACAGATTCTTTAGAGAAGAAAATCCCCAAGTATTATTACACATCAAGGCAAAACAGAAATTATTAAATTTAATTTGAATTTTTATTTCAAATAATTTACATATGATTCTTTTTCTAATATTAAGTTACCATTAGAATGCTTACATTTTGCATATTAAATTTTATGAGTAGAGTCACAACTGAATACAGGGACTGATGATTTTTTGGCCCAAGTTCATAATTGTATGAAATTATGATAGCAAACTGTATCTATTTTCAGATTTTATAAACCAAAATTCAAAATGACTTTGTGACTTGAACTAACAAGGATAAAAATGTCATCACAAGAAAAATGTTGGTGAAAGATTTTATATTCTACTTTAAAAATGTTATTTTAGTTTCTTTCACTAACTTATTCCATTTTTTCTTAATGAAAGTTTATTAATTTCTGTTTTTATTACATGTTAACAAACCATCAAAACCTAATTGGTACAGATAATATCTATTATATAAAATAATGTAAATCAGATTCTAAAGTATTTGGAATTGTTAATAAAACCAATGCAACATTATGACCGTAGATAAAAATGAAAGCATATACATAAGAAATATTAATTTTGCTTTGACCCAGGGAACATCACTAATGAATAATCACATAATTACATCACTAATGAGTAATTACATAATTAGGATAAGAAGCTTCTTTTGGAATAAAAATATTTTAGTATAAAAATTTATGTGAAAACTCTTTGTACTTAATTATGTTTGAGAAGTTTCAGGTTCATTATTTATAGAATTCTTAATTTATGTTGGAATTTTGAGATGAGGAATTATTATATATATGTCTTACTGTTTGGACTAGCATATTCAGCTCACAACATTTCATCTGTTGCACTTGCCAGTCTTCTTCAGGTCTTCAGTAACTATCTAGTAATTTTGAACTGAATCTTTTAAATTCAATCTACAGGTAGATTGTACTTTCTATTATCAGTTAATACTCACCAGTCCCATTGTGTTGCTTGTCTGTTTCTTCTTACAGAGTATATGACTAACAGATACAGGAATTGAGTACACAACTGACAGGGAACCAGATATGTTTTAAGCAACCCACTAATTTCTGTACTTAGGTGGTATAATTGTATTGTTTGTGTATAAACCTGAGGTTTAAGTCTCCAAAATTACATCATTGAATTGTCCAAAAGATACATGGCCTAGTAAATTGAAGCACTGGTTAAACCATATCTGGTTGTCTGGCAGTTGTGAGTTTAATCCTGATAGTAAACAAACAATATGACTGAATTAAGGTATCACCTAGGAAAGACAAGTTCCACAATGTAGTGGATATTAGTTAAGAAGTTATTTATTATAACTGAGTTTGATGTAAAATGTTGTTATACAATTTTGTATGTCCAAGTTAGAATAAAGCAAAAACAATAAGATGATGAAAACTAGTAAAACCAGAATTATAAGAGAAATATTGTAGACAGGATCAGATATTTATGTTTAGAATAGTCATTTCTAACTTCAAATGTGTTATGTTTGGTATATCTCTTTGTGTAGTAGCAGCCGTTTTCTGCATTACATTTAGCAAATTGGTCTGCTAAGCAATGCCCCTATGTTCACAGTTGATACTACACCTTCCTGAATCGGAGAGGTCATATACCCTTGTTTTTTCTTTTTACTATTCCTGATTATTCTTGTACTGTGATGTCCTTCCTCTTGCCTTTCATGTTTTCTCTTTAATGATGATCTTGGTCTTTCTTCATTTTCTTCTTCACTCTCATCTATCTTTTCATTCTCACTTTCTTCCATTTCCTGCTCTGTTCTACTTTTGTGACTTTCTGTCTCTTTTTGTTCTTGATCTTCCATTTCCACATCATCGAGTTCATTTCTGCTTCTGAATTCATCTGCACGTGCCAGTATATTTTGTCCCTTTTTCTCAAGTATAGTCTCTCCAAAAACTTGTTCTTTCAGCAATAACCAATCTTTTCTTTGGTCTTGTTCTTTTTTATAATTTTAACAGTTTCTTCAAATGTCATTTCTTCTAATTTGCTTGAGTAACACATTGTCAAATTTTCTTCACAGCTTGGAAGCAAGAAATAAATCTGTTATCTTGTTCTCTTCTCCGTCAATCTATGTGTCTCTTAATTTTTTCACCCTTGCAAATGCGGCAAAAGTTCTTATCCATGTTTCTACGGGTTCTGGATTGTCCAGCAAATTTAACGATCCATTATTATGTTTCGTATAACTCTCTGTGTAGTAGCAGTCATAGCACAGGTCTCCACATTACATTTAGCAAATAGGTCTGCTTAGTAATGCCCCTATGTTCACCTGTTGTTCTCTATCTCATTTGCATACAATACTGCAAAATGCTTATTAAGTCCTTACTGACTACAGCAGATTAACGAAACCTATAATGGTTTAATTTCATGATATTTTTTTGTACTGTTTAAAGTAGAAAATTTTCTTGCTGAGGCATATATTATCAGCATTGGAAATAATTGTAAATCCATTTTTTTAGTTTACTTGTATATATATCTTGATTGCATAAAAGAGACTATCCTTTCTACTACTTTCAGTTATATTTACTACATAAAAATAATGTATGTAACAGCTTACATATACAATTTTTAGTATATAATCCTTGAAACAATATACCATATTTAATAGTATATTTTTGCAAAAAAACATATCAAATCATTCTGCATGTTATATACAAAGATGAGGTTTGTAGATGACGAGACAAAGTGGAAAAGTTATCTTGTTTTCAGTTTCTTCAGGCTGGAATGAACAAAAAAAAAATCCAAGTAAGGAAAATGTGTTGGCATTTTTTAGGATAAAAGGGGCAATAAATTAAATTACCTTATCATATCCGATGACCAGAAAGTAAATAGTCTGTGTCTGCTTGTTTATATATATATATATATATATATATATATATATAAAATTCGCTTGAGGATGAAATGGAAGTGATGTCTTTAATTTAAGTACAAAATTAAATTAGGGGCTTTTAGCTTCCATTTTTGAAACATGGTTGGAACTGTGTAGCGAAAAACCATATTTTAAGTCTATTAACTTATAATATTAATGCTCTGTAAATTTACATTGAGCACTATTTTGTAAAAATAAAAATATCTATAAGAACACCGGATTATATATCTTACTGTTCTTTCTTTTTATTAATATACATATATATATATATATATATATATATATATATATATATATATATTAGAGTTGTTGGTGTTTGTTAGATTTCAAATTAACCCAGTGAAACCAGAAAGTGTTAATATATATTCTGTGTATCTTGGCAGCAAATGTTCTTTAAAGCAAATACTATTAAAAATGAAATACATTTTCCAAGTTAAAAAGAAAGCTGTTCCTTCACACAATTAGACATAAAAAAACTTCTACCTGTCTATGAATGCGAATACACTAAACAATGCACTAAATTTAGCAAAAAAATACATGACTATCCCCAATGAAGACATAAATATAATTAAACACTGCCATTGGTTAGCTATGATGGTACTATTTACAAGCTTATAGGCATCTACATAAAACATTAACAAATATTAAATAAAATATATCAGTCTATACAGGGATGATAGTTTATTAATTCTAAGATATTACAACAGCAGAACTACAGAAAAAATAAATAACAAGCAATCTATTTAAAAATTACATGTATGTGCATGTGTGGGAGTATATACTCTATATACATATTCAAACAGCAAAGAAAACAATCTATAAACCCAACCAACTATAATTAATACCCTAAAAATAGAAAAAATAACTATTCCATTTAGTTTATTAATAACAAAGCACAGGCACAAGTGTGCATGTGTTTATATCTATATATGTGCATGCATGTATGTATGTATGCATATGTGTAAGTGTATAAATACAGGCATATGCACATAAATTCAAAAAAGAAATAAAAATTAAATTATAAACCTGTCTACAAATAATATTTTAAGTACTTAACATACCACTATACCAAATAAAAATTCAGAATAATAGCCAACTGAAGACACAAAGATATTTCTCATTTAAGCATTAATATAAATTATTTATCTAAAAAATAAAATACAATTTTCCTAACTCAAGAAAAGTCTAGAATGCTCAAAAACTAAAAATGATAAATAGCAACACAAATAGCTACAATTGAAAGGGAAAAAAATGAGAAAAAGCTAAGGAGTGAGTGGAAAGTGGAAAAGAAAAAAAAGAGAAGGACAAATGATCATGACATCCTGCACGTATGCACATCCATGAAGACGGGTGCACACACCCAAGCACACACACACAATGCGGAAAAAACTTGCACCAATGATAAGAGCATAAAAAAGAAAAATCGAGAAATAAAAGCTTTGCTGATAACCACTGAAGAGTGGATGGATGGGTTCATCTACAAAACTCTGGAGTTGGGAAGCTGAAGGTAATATCAATCAGCTAAGTGACAAACTTACTTAAATTTTATATATATATATATATATATATATATATATATATATATATATATATAGAGAGAGAGAGAGAGAGAGATACCTCACCCGACATCGTTAAATGATTCAAGAGGTCACGACTTAGGTCAAAAAATGACTTAAGCTGAAATAACCACAATATAAACAGCAAATTCCATATTAGAGTATTTATGATATGGACATACAGTATTCTGAATAAAATAATTCATCAGTGATATAGCCTTATGCTTAGCATTAGCAATGAAGAATAGTCTGGCAATTTTTTCCCAATATAATCCAGTTTCGTCAACGTTAAAAATCTGTTCAGGAAGAAACCTATTTTCTTCAATGATCTTAGCCAATGCTTTAGGAAAATCGGCTGCTGCTTGTTCATCAGATGATGCACTCTCACCTTGCTTCTTAATAGAGTGATAACTTCTTCATTCTTTAAATCTCATAAACCAGCCTTGACTGCCTTTAAAGTCTACATGTTTCTCATCTGGGTACTTTTTGCTCAGGTCCTCAAACAATGCCAACACTTTCACTTAAATGATTTCTTGACTAATTGGAGTGCACTGATGATTCAAACTATCAATCCAAAGAGAAGTTGTTCTATCACTTCAAAGACTTTTCCTTATTGATAACAGTAATCTTCATTTTTGGGCATCAAATTTGACATGTGCCAAAATCTTATCCTTATTGTGAACAATCATCGATACACTGATCCGACATTCCAAAAGATTGAGCAATCGATATAACCTTTTCACCTTTTTCATGGCGTTTTATCATAGTAAGTTTATTGTCCAGTGTTATAGCATGATGCTTAGCACTTGCACTAGGAATTTTCTTAGGAGCCATTAGGGCAAAATATAAAGTCACAAATGAATGAGAATGAGAAAGTAGGCAATAAGCAGATGTATACCATGCGTATGCCTAAACTAAACTGGATTTCAATTTCAAGGGAATCACTAGTGGTGCTGACAACGACACCAAATGGTAGATATTGGAATTACTGTGGAAAACGCCAGTATTGAGTTCTTAAAGACTGCTAAATAAGGCAACAACACAGAGTTACAGATGTTTTCATATTTTGTTCTCCAGGATTTATGATGATTATATTAATATTTACTGTAAATATATATATTTTAATATAATTTTATTCTTATTTATTGTAGAGTAACATGATTTTAGGTGCTTTTAACACTTTTCTAATGATACTGCAACTTCAATATTTGTGGTGGACAGATGCAAAGTCAAATAAAATGACTTAAACTTGATTTTTATTTTTCCATATAATCAAGAATGACTTGACTCGAAGCAATGTAACCTGAGGTATATATGTATATAATCTAGAGCCAGTTTTTTTGTTTTTGTTTTTGCTATGGCTTTTGTTAATTTTGGGGGGCATGCTAATTATTCCTGACATCAGGTGCAATGGTATGCCTGGTTTGTTTGTGTACATATATCCCAGAGCCGTTGGTGTCTTGGATTTTAAATCAGCCCACTTCGTATACAGTATCTTGTTTTTATTGTTATTGTGATGATTGTTGACATTATGTATGGTCCTGGTCTTAAGTTTATTGTTTAGAATCACAAGATTAGCACACACTCTCAATGCATTTTCTTAGTAAATCCTTTTCTCTTCTGATCAGACTGACATTTATTAAGTCAAAATTGTGGTCAGATGTATTACAGTGAACTACCAGTGCATTTAAATTGTTGTTATGAAGCATATCTCTGCAAAGTTTATTTAGTCTGTCTTTTGAGGTTTCTAGATTCTTTGCTTATATACATCATTGGTACAATTTTTTCTGTATATTCCTGTCTCTGTCCTGTTTTTGCTGCTATCTTGTTCTTTGCAAACTATATCACTTGTTTTAGAGGTGGTGTTGATGAATTTTAGGTCAAGGTTGGTAGGATTAAGTTCCTACTTTTATTATGTTTGTTGGGATTATTACTTGTGAATTTTGTAGCCTTTACATTTGTCATTGTGCAAGAAATAATTCAGGTATTAGAAAGTGTTTTCAATGTATTTCTCTTCTTGTAAGTTGATATTTACCACTGAATACCACTGATTATCTGTCATTTTTTTACCTATCTCAAAATATTATTTACTCTGTCACTTGTATTCCTCTAGTATGTAATGTAAAAAAATAAAATAAAATAACTCTGTCTAATATAACACAAACATTGTTATATTCATTCAGTAGAAAATGTTTTAAGTAATATTGTCATTACTCCTCTCCTGATTCAGTAATATCAGCATCATCATTATACAACAAAAAGTTTATTCAAATTCAAAATCAGTTGCCACCTCATATATTGCTTGTTATTATTCAACATTGATAACAATAAAATGGCTGTAGAAGAATATTAGGTAAAGACCAAAGTAAACATCGAATTTGCAGCTACCACACAGAAAAATGTGTTATATACTTGCTTTATGTTCCATTGTATTATTTCCATGCTTTCTATATAATGTTTAGGTTATAGTTAAGCTGTTTTTTGCTATTTTAAAATTAAAAATATGTTCCTAATATCCTAGTTATGTGTTTTCCGATAATAATAAACAAATAGTATTAAGAAAAATATTTCCCTGATGAAAATGAAGTGTTTCTTTTATGCCAATGAAACATTTGAGGGTGTGCTGAAAAGTTCTTGACCCAGGCAAGAAGGGGTTCAAAACAAATTCTGGTTTTTGGTCAATTTTTGGGAATTAGGTTAGGTTGAGAACTTTTCAACATCTTTTCATATATGCCACTAAATACAGCCCTTATTTAATGAATTCAATCCTTATTATTAAAATAATTCTGCAACTGCTGGGTTTGATATCACAATGCACAAAGGTCAAAACTCACTATATTCAAATATTTGTCACACTATTTTTAAGTTAGATATATTCTTTAAAAACAGAATTATGTTTATTTCTGAATCAAAAATAAAAATTAGTAAAAATGAATTCCAGAAAAGAAGCAGAATAAACAGAAAAGCAATAAACAAAAATGAATAGAGGTCAGAAAGAGTCATTGAATGAATTTAATTTATAAAATAAAACAATTATCAAAAACAGAAAGGTCACAATGCAGTTATAGTGTTCAAAAGTTGAAGATAATTTATGAGATTAGAATTCTGAGCTGGTCTGATTTTGTTTTAGTCGTGACTTGGATGTTGGGATCTCAAATAGTGGAATAAGTGTAAGTCCTGGAGACTTGGAGTAAGTTGTGAACAGTTAATATTTTTAAAGATGAAATATATAAGAATAATAAAAGGGCAACAATGAATATCTAACAAGTAAGATGTATTTGGAAGGCTACAAATAAGAGCTTTCCAGTAAACAAGCAGAACATCAGTATACTTAGAAATCATAATTGCTTTGTATTGATTAAGTCAATTAATCTTATATTTTTTTGAACACCACATTTTCTTCACAGTATAGAAATTACTCACTCTCTATAGTCATCTGCAAACATTTTTGTGTTTGGTGATTTTAATGCTCATCATGTCAAGTGGCTTAATTATTCTAATATTACTGATGTTGCTGGTATTCAGACTTTCAATTTTTCCATTGCTCATTCTCTCAAATAGTGAATTTCTCTACATGTTTCCTTAATAATTCTGATCAGCATGCTTCTTTTCTTGATTTGTTCCTTACCTCCTATCCTGGGTTTTGTCAAGCATCACAACTGTCCTCTTGGCAATTCAGATTACACTGTAGTATCTGTTGGTATTTATTCTGAGTTATTTATTATTCATAAGGCTTCTTTCTGTTGCCAGTATACTGACTGGGATTCATTTCATGACCTTTGAGATGCCTTTTGGATAGATACTTTAAACATTCCTATTGAGAACTGTGCCAATGAGGTTTCTTCTTGGGTTAAAGCCAGCATTGATGCTTTTGTACCTTCTTGGAAATATCTAGTGAAACCACAATCTTCTTGGTTCACACCTGCCTGTTCAGCCACTATAGCCTACAGGAATTACTTTTTCTGGCTGCATCAGTTTGAATTCCCATCACAACAGATGCCTCTGCGTCAGCTTGTAATAACTGTAAATGTGTCCTCAAAGAGGCTAAGTCTTTGTTTGGTGACAGAAAGCATTGTATACCCTCTAATAAGTTTGGTTCTTGTGACTAATGGCAGCTCTGTAATCATGTGTTAAATAAGGGTAAATTTTCTATCCCTACTCACTTCACTGAGGTTTTAACATCTGCTGATAAAACAGAATGTTTTGCTTGTAAGTTATCTTCCAATTCTACTCTTGACACATCTGAGGTATCTTTACCTGACTTTCCACTTAGAACTGAGTCTCTATTCAGTGATATGTATATAACTCTGTCTATAGTTTTTGTTATCATCTGTAAACTGGATCCCTACAAAGCATGTGAACTTGATAGTATTTCTGGAATAGCCCTTATGAAATGTGCTCCTGAACTGGTTTCTGTTCTCTCTAAACACTACAATAAATACCTTACTGCTTCTTGCTTTCGTACTTGTTGGAAATCCTCTTTTGTAGTTCCAGTTTTTAAGAACTCAGACAAACCATCTGATATTCCTAATAGCTTTCTACTTCTTTTTGGCAAAGTATTAGAGGCTCTAATCAACTCTGAATTGCTTAAGCATCTCACCTCGCAGGGTTTTCTTTCATATAAGCAATATGGCTTTTGCTTCTGTAGGTCACTTGCTGATGAATTAACAATTATTTCTGAAAGATTCTACCAAGCTTTAGATAAGATCATGAAGCTTTGGATATCTCAAAGACATTTAACAAGTTTTGACATGATGGTTTTCTTCACATGTTAAAGAAGAATTTCTTGAGGAATTTTTGATCTGATATAGTATTTCTTATCAAATCACAAAAGGAAAGTTTTCTTGAATGGCCACTCTTATAGATCTTTTTGCATTAATGTAGATGTCCACAGGGCTCTATCCTTTGACCTATATTGTTCTTAATTTTTATCAAGACCCTTCCTGATGGCATAAGTTCTCAACTCAGTATGCTGATGACACAACTATTTACTCCTGCCTTAACTGTAAGTTTGATTGGTTTGATAAGGTCAAATTGGCAGCTGATCTAAAAATGACCCACACTCTGTTGATAACTGGGGTAAGTAATGGCTTGTTAATTTTAATCCCTCCAAAACTAAACTGCTCTCTTTTAATCACCCAAGAGAATATTTATTTCCCTTCCATCAACATGGTTGATGCTTACCTCCAGGTAAGTGACTCATTGTACCTTCTCAAGCTAATGTCTTCCACCGACATGAAGTGGAAAGATTATATTGAATCAATTGCTCGGTCTACTACTAAAAACGTTTGTTCACTGTGTCAAGCCAGACAATATTTCTCAACTTTGATCTTCAAAAATTTAAATGCAGTACCAAACTATTTTTTTTTATTGTTCTCTCTCTTTTGACAATGTTTTCTTTTTTCATATTCTTTCACACTCAATAACCCTTTGCATCTTAGTAGCTTTATTGCCTTGCTTGGGGTGAAATAATTAAAAATACAAAAAGAAAAAAGACAAATGAAATGAATTTACCTGTATTGGAGCATTGTATACCACTAAAATTACTGCTGAAAAACTGACAATAAAGAAATCCACCTAAAAAAAGATTGTAAATATTTGTAAGGAACCAATATTGATAGGATTTGCTAGCTATCAACCCAGAGAGCAAATGAACAGGTATAGGTGTACAGCAAACAAATCATTATAGTATACATTGAGCAGGCAATAAGCTATAATTTCTGAGGGAATCAAACAATAATTAAGATTTTTAGACATAAGGGAACAAAGACAGAAGGGTATGACAGGAGCTAAATATCTAATTTACTAAAGAAACTTTATTTAAAACAGATTTGTTTTAAGTGTTCTGTCAATGCTATTACAAAAGGTCAAAGTTCACTTTAAATGTAAACTGGAGAAACACAATTTAGCCCTCCAATCAAACCATGTCAACTAAATTTAGATTTTTAAAATAAAAAAAAAACATTACAGGAGTTAATGACTTCAATAAGAATATTTATGTCCTTGGTGTTTCCTCTCGCAAAATATGGCTACATGACATTTAATGCATCCATATATCTTCTAAAGAAAGATGTTTTTAGTTATAAAAATGATGCTTGTTTAAGAGTCATGGAATATAAACATGAAAGAATACAATAAGTGAAGTATTTTACTGAATCAAATCTCATAAGTTCAATAAGTTGCCTCTATCTATCAGTAATTAATAATAGTAAATATTTTCAAAGCTATTTGTGTATTGAAAATATTTATTTAAATAAAGTAATATTTTCAGTCGACAAAATGTAAAAATATCTTTATTAATATGACAATGCTTTACATTAATACTTTGTATTAAGAGTCATTTGCATAAATAATGAACTTTTGAATTCCAGTAGGTGAAAACTGAAGCTATTATTTTAGTTATTAAAAGTCTGAATTTCTATTCATCTCATATAGTTCTCTCTTCCTCTTTTCTAACAAATAGGTTTATAGTTTCTGTTGGCAAGTATCAGCATTTAAAACTTTGCAGATGCAATTACCTTCCTATCATTATTCTCTAAGTGGCTATAAACCAAATATACAAATACTAAAAGTAGTTTAATCAATGATAACTGCAATTCAAAACAACTCAATGAAAAATAGTAAGCATATAAATGCAAGTTGAACATGAACACAAAAGGCAACTAATGAATTTATTTCTGCTGAAATAAAACAGTCATAGTTCAGTGACATACAGATGTTAAGATGAAATAAGAATTATTTTGTTTAAAAATTTTGATATGAAATTTAAAATAAATAAGAAAAATGAAAGCAGATATACGTTTTACTATAAAAAGAGAGAACATGCTTTACAAGTTATTTCTTAGGTTACTTAAAAATAATTATAAATTACCACCCTGCCATTCAAGCTAGTTTTGGGCAGTGCTCTGGAAACTGTATTAGTGTTTGTTATAATTAGAGGCTTTCAGCTCTTTCAAAAATGAACTTGCAACATCATGTCAAATAAGTTCTGTTTTTTGTCCTATCAATAAATTAACTGAAATGCCCAAATTACATGGCATTTTTTATTAGCCACTTTTTAATTGTGCTTTTTATTAAGTTGATCTAAAAGTTTCCAACATTTTTCAACAAAATATTTAATTTGTATAAATTCATAACATTATTATTTAATCATCAAATTATTTTCCATGGATTTTAATGTCTTTATCCTACCAATTAGATAAACTGCATATTCCATCATAAAAGAATGACTATAGCTTCAATTCAAATCTTTCAGAAATTTTTCAATATCTTGTAATTATTTGACAAGATATGTTGTCTAGAACGAAACAACTGATAGTCAGAAGATGATATGTCTGACTCATTTAGAACTTCTGATCTCAGCTCCATAAACATTTGTTGCATTTTTAACATGACCTCAGGCACATCCAGCAGAATTACCAGTTGACTTCCTTGTCCAGAAAATATATTTCCACTTCTAATGTATCATTCAAATGAGCCAATTACTCACTGGAGCATTATGCAGTAACAATTTGTCCCATTTTCAGCAATTATAGAATGGAATCAATTTGGGTTGAGATGTTGAAAACTCTCCTGGATCTAGCAATGATACTCTTCCATTTGGATTTTCAAAATAAACTTGTTTCCACCACCAGTACAAAAAAATTGGTCTTTTCTGTATTGAACAAAAACAGAAAGACAAGTGTTTAAACAGTTACTTATCTTCTTTTCTGTAAGTTTATGTGTGACCTACTTCCCTAACTTGTAAACGATGTATTACAGCTGTGAAGTTGTTTTCCTGCTGCTGGAACCCAAATGAAGAGGGACAGAATGAACATCAGCACCACAAACGAAAAAAAACAAAGCAAATAAAACAGAGACATATTCATGGCAGAGGTGACAAAGTATTACACGCAGTAATGGCACAAACCAAGGTTGAAGGCAACCGGGACATAGAAAGCAATGATAAACAAAATGGAAATCAGAATCATGACATTCTGTACAACAGTAATACTGGCTTCTCACAAAGCAGAAATCCATCTGTTTATATTGAGCCCAAAAACATCAGTAATTTTGCTATACATGACACGAATGATTTGCATAAACAAATTCTAGGCACCACTCAGCCCACTGCCATGACAACAGTTTTTGCAAGCAGACATTCTCGGGTTTGAACCGGCTATTCTCTCCAGCATACAAAGCATTGTCTTTTTGATTGATGGGGACAGGCAGCCTCATCGAAGATAGCTAGCAGTCTATCCTGCCTTTCACATATGCTATCCGCTTGGTTATGTTCTGACCTCACCAAGGTTACGTTGACAACGCGTAATTTTCAACCAAGCTCATGAGTGCAGTGAGGTATTATCTGATTAGCATTTTGCTTGCTGCTTTGGTGTGTACTGTGGCCTTTCCCATAAGGGGTGTCCATAACTCATTTGTGCACACAAGCCGAGTCAGTAAAGAGAGAATGCAATATTGTTGCATCCCACATCAATGCCATGTTAATACTTTTCAGTATGGTGTCAAGTTCTGCCAAGTTTATGTGCTACATATCTCTCTCTTTTCACAACCAGCTTGCATCCTCTACAGCAGCTGCATCATGCTCCAGTGAGACTCCAGTCACTAGAGAGCTTGTATCAACCCAAACGTTGAGCTCAGGACCATTAACACACCACTTGCTTCCCACAGGGTCTTCTTGGTGCACTTTGGTAATGACATCTTTTATCATTGTGGTTAAAGGAACATCATCTACCTCATCATCCCAACCCTTTGTAACTGCCACTGCTCTCCTCTTAATAAATGCTGCCACCACTCTAAGCCATTTAACCACTGGGTTAACCACTGAGAAGTGCCTAATCAGCTTTCCACACATTGAAACCACAACAACATCATGTGAAAATTCACCGCATACTTGAGACCTCATTCCCTCATTTGTACTCTGACCAAACTTTCAAGCCAAGTACTGTGCACCTCCTTGCAGTTGTTCTGGTACCTTGCTCACCAGCCCAAACTTGACCAGATGTTGCCTCATGCTGGCTGTGGATGCTATATTTTCATTGATGAAAACAATGTCAATGTATGCTGATGTTGCCTGTCAGATAGTGTCATCTTTTGACAATGCAGCATCCACAATGACTTGCATAACAGATGGTGCCACATTGAGTCCAAAGCCCATGCAAGTCAAACAGTACCTTTTTCCTTCAAAGATAACAGTCTGGTATGGCCACAAGGATTGGTGCATATGCACCTGTAGATAAGCCCTTCAAAGATCAAGCACTGACACATTAGAGCCTTTTTTTCATCACTCCCTCAGTTTTTGCACACAGACATTGGCATGAAAGTCTAATACAGGGCACACCTTAGACCTATTTTGTTGAAAGACTGCCATCAATGGAATCAGGCCTTTTGGAGAGCCAAGTTTCTCCTCTGGATAGAGAAGCAACTATACATTATTCAGCCATGTTTGCAGCTCATGCCAGTATTCTTATTGGATTTGAGCAGACACTGGATAATTAGGCACCCCGTTTGTAAGTTCATTGGGTGGATGATCACCTGACCACTACCACAATGCTATCCATATACTGTTTCATTCATCAAACTCAGTGCTGAAATCCAGTTCCTCTATCCTAATTGCAGTGTAGGCACATGGGTCCATTCTAGAAAAGATGGCTTCACCGGACTGGTTGATGCTGACTCCATCCAGCATTTTGATAATATCCATTCCAATTAGCATATCAAATGGACTATCCATGACCAGGACATCAGCTTTCACAGAGTTTGCATTATCTATTGCCAGCACCATGACCATGGAGAATTTCACCATCAGCTGTCATGATGTCCAACTTCTGTTGACTGCAGGGACTGCACACTGATCCAGTCACAAGGGAATAAGAACATCCAGAATCTACCAGTGTCTTGCGTTTCTTCCCATTAATTAAAACTCCAATTATGAAGAGACCCTCTTTTAAATTGACATGGGAGAGACAGGCTCTGACGTCTCACCTCCTTTCTCCATTAACTGGACACTCAGATATGACATGACCTATCTTTCAGCACCTATAGCAGCGTACATTCACATGCGCTTTGCATATAGGGCCACTGTACCCATCTCCATGTTGATACTGGCAGTCTCTTGCAAAGTGGTTCAATCCAGAACATTTAAAACACATAATGCTATAATTGTCTGTCATAGGTGAGTTATGGTCCCATCTGAAATAATGGCCTGTGCCCAGGTCAGAATTTGCCCCAGGGTCATGTTGTCCATCCTTGACGATGCCTGGAGGTGCTGCCTCACATAACTCAGTAGTCCAGCCACAAAGGTGCATGTCATCTATTTCTCTGGTACATCCACAGTTTCACCAGGCAACAGTCATCATATTGTGAAGCTGTCAAATGCCACAAAAGAATCAGTTGCAAAAGTAGTTACCAGAGCTTGCTTGACATGTCAGCCCTTTGTTCCTAATTGAGCTGCCTGTATACCGCAAGTGCTCCACCCCTCAATGGCAGAGGGAGGATATGCTCCACTTCATTAAGGTCACACAGCTCACAAACGAGCTCAACATTCAAACTGCTTGCTTGTTCATCCCTAATGCCAAAATAGCTTAAAGTTGTTTTTCTGTTGCCAGAACACAAACAAGCAGGGACATAATGAACAGCAGCACAAGAAACAAAGCAAAGCAAATAAAACAGAGACACATTCACAGGTGACAAAGAATTCTATACAGGAATGGTGTAAATGAAGGTTGAATGTAACCAGGACACAGAAAGCGACAACGAACAAAAAGGAAATCAGAATCACAATGTTCCATACAGCGGTGACTCACTTCTTCTACTGTAGCAGAAATCCATCTGTTTATATTGAGCCCAGAAACATCGGTAATTTCACTATGCAAGACACGAATCATTTGCATAAACAAATTCTAGGCACCATTCAGCCCACTGCCGCAACCATATTTTTTGCAAGTGGACATTCTCAGGTTTGCGCTGGCCATCCTCTCCCGCATACGCATCACACCAAGCATTGTCTTTTTGATTGATGGGGATAGGCAGCCTCATCAAAAGTAGCCAGCAGTTCATCCTGCCTTTCACTTCTGCTACAAGCTGATTGATTACACAAGCAATAAAAAACTAAGCAAATTTCAAAGACACTTCTAAAATCTCCATAACATTGTGATTGTGGAAATTTTACCCTGACTTAATAATTATACTATTTCTGATTTATATTTTACCATTTTGTTAAAAGTAATGCTAGCTAAATATACTAAATATATACAAATGAAAATGAAAGCATGTAGTAACTTGAATAAGTGTTTACTGCTGTTGTTAAACCATGAAAAATAAAATTGCTTGCCTCTTATTTTACACTGGAGATTAAAACACAGATAAATAAGAATAGAGTCCAAATTTATTTTATGAAATAGAAGAGAGTGAAGACTTAAAAAAAAAAATAAAAAAATAAACTGTTACATATTTTGCTATTTGGGAAGGATTAGACGTAAGATTGTCTATTTGATGGAAAACTTTATTACCCATTTCAGAAAGATTTCTATTAAATACACAGACTTATACTGTTAACAAAAAAAATATTAAATATAGGTATTTTTCATGTTTAAGTATTCTGAAATTTTAAGTTTCAGACAAGGGAAAAAAACAGCAAAATAATAGTAATCTATCAAATAGTTGAATTTGAAAAGGTATTCAATAAAAAAAGAAATACACATACCTTATAATGAACCCAGATATGTAATCAATATATGCACTGCATATTTAGGACTGAATGTCACATATATCACATACTTGTTATAATCACTTTGAGAAAGAGATCTTGCTAATCAGTTTTCCAGTAAAAATCAAAATATTCACACAGGGAAAAGTTCATTGGCAGTCTACTAGTTTGGAGGCTAGTCATTCATATTGTTCATTCAGACTGTTTAAAAAAAGATTCATCACCCAAAATCCATTATTTTCAGAAAAGTGCACAATTACCTTAAAATATAAACAATTAAAATATCTTTTTATATACATATACTTTTTAAAATATTAAACTTTATTTCAAATGAATTTTATTAATAAAAAAAATCAATATATTTAATTTTTATAAGGAATCATAAATGTTATGTATTTCTCAGAAGGCTCAATTGCATATAGGACCTATGGTTAAACAAAATGTTGAATATTTAAGAAATATTGTGTGTCTATAGTAGTATTTGCTTAAGAAAGCTTCTCGCTTTCACATTTTCAGTCATTTTGTTGAAAAAAGTATCATATATGCCTTCCAATATGGAAATTAGAAACGAGTTAAAATGTTTTTATTATATTTATCAATTTAATATCTAAAGTAGGTCTCAGTTTCAACAAAGACTATGAGATAATTTCATTAACTATTGTTGACCAATGGTACTTGAAATTCCTATTACTGTGAGTTACTTATCATTTTATAATGTTTTGCTAAGCAGTATCAGCTCTAAGACAATTTTTAACTCTTTTGTAGAGTAACAAATAAAGTGGAAAACTGAAAATAAAAATACCATAGACTTGAACATTATTTGAGTATTTGACACACTGTATCATGTTTTTGATTGTTACAAGTTAAATTATTCAAGATGAATTGAGGAAAACTAAAGTAATTTATGAAAACATGAAAAATCATGCCAGAATCCTGATTAAATAAAAGGCACTAAATTTTATTTCTTAAGGATAAGCAATCACCAATTAACAAATGATATAAAAAGGAAACAAGAAAGAAGTAAATAAAATTCATCAATTACATGAATATTTAAAAGAATGACTCAACATTCCTTTCACTACACTGACATGCAAAGATTTTGGGAAAAGTACTTAAAATGATTATACATCTTTATTTTATTAAGATTTATTTTTTTATCAGTAGACACTACTGATAAAAAAATAAATCTTAATAAAATAAAGATAAAGTGTAATTTAAGAATTTTAAAATTTTTGTAGGTACCTTTTAATAGAAGATACACCACTTTAAGCAGCTTGAGGCTGAAAAATACCATGCAAAACTATTGGGCCAATGAAACATCTGAGATGATAAAGTCATGATAATATGCAAATTTCTAAGCAGGAATTATTCCATCTGTTCATGAGTATAAGATGCCTTGGCAAATATTTTATTGTTGTCCATGAATATTATTAAAGATCATTCATGTATCTGATATAATGATATATTTTCATTTTCATTGAAAGTAAAATTTATATTTTTAATTGTGGTGCTGAAAAGTTCTTACTTAAAAAGCGTTTCCAAAAAAATAAAAATAAATAATAATAATCTGATATTTGGTCATTTTGTCTGATTCTGAGAAGTGGGACTGGCTGGGAATCTTTTAGTATCTCCTTGGATGTTAATTGATTACTTGAGGAATTTTTCACATTCCATTTATTTTAACCGATATATTTCAAAGATGTGATATATTTGACAAGAAAGAGAGCATTATTTAAGTTAGATATTAATTTAATGAAAACCGAGACATAATTTAAAGAAAAAAATGTTACTAATTATGTTTAGCCTTAACTAAACTAAGAATTTTGTGTTAGCTTACATATCCTGCATTCTAAATTACCAAGAAGAAAAAAATCTCAAAAAGAAAAATTGTTAAATAACTTATATTGACAAAAAAGGTAATTGTTTCTAATTATTAGTGTTGTTACTTTTATTATTGTCATTATAAATACATGTATAAATGTTCCTTCACATTTATTCTTGTTAAATTATATTTAGAACTATAGTTATATTGTTTTACTTATATAACTTATTATGTGTAACTTTGTAATTAAAAAAATACCTATGTTATGTAGGATCAAAATATGAATTGATTATAGTTGTACATTAGCTTTCTTTTTTACACTAAAATTTCTGCTGAAATAAAGAGGATGGTTGTGATTTTTAAGGGGAATATAACTTGAGAGATAGCCAGGTGGCTGGAAATTTTCAGAACGATTGTTCAAACCATCCAAAAAACGTTTGCTACTATTGGAATTGTTTTAAGTGCAAAGAAAACCAAGACCACAAAAGTTAGATGACAGACTGTGAGAGTCTCAGTAGGCAATCCCAAATTAACAGTCAGACAAGCGAAGCATGAATGCAGTCTTGATAATGATGTTTCAGTAGAAACAATACACAGATTTTATGAAAAATCAACTTGAATGGGCATATAGCAGTAAAAAAAAACATAACATTATTAACCAAAAAACATTGAGATAGAAGATTGGTAAAAAAAAATAAAATCTAACATTGGATGCTGGAAAGTGGCAAAAAGTAATTTTTGGAGATGAATGCAAAATAGATACACACCTCAAAAACACTTAAATTTGGTGGTGGACATGTAATGGTGTGCAGTTGTATCAAAATGATTGTAGAATAAAATTGGTTAAAGTTGATGGAAATATAAACAGCAAAAACTATATTAGTTTACTATGGTCTAATCTTCTATCGAAATACAAAAATTGAAGAAATCATTACAATGCTCTTTGCTATACATCATGTGCAAAACAAAGGTTTCTTGTGGATGAAGATGTTCAACATTTGAAGACTTGCCAGCAGTCCTGGCCTCAATATAATTAAACCATTGCAGTGGGAAATGAAGAAACATGTGCTTCAATGAAAATGATGCAATCATGGATTTTGTAATTACTGCCAAGATGAATGAGAAAAAATTCTCAATAAGGAAATCTGGATGTTATTCCATTAAAAGCCAAATCAAATTGAAGCAATTATTTAAGCCAAAGGCAGTACCACTAATTACTAATTCTGTATTTGATGTTTTGTACTTTCTGTAATAATAAAGATCACATTTTGCAAAAAAGATTTGTGACCCAGTATTTTTTATGGGCTTTTTTCAGTATCCTTATACCTAAGATGCTCTATCATCTGCCATACAACATAAATGAGAATACAGTAACTTGTTTTGGGCCCTCAAAGATTGTAAAATATACTGATATTCTGATAAACACTATTGATTTCGGGATAAAATTTTAAAAAGTAATTAATTTACCAAGGTTGCACAAAATTTTTACATGCCAGTGTGTGTGTATATATATATATATATATATATATATATATATATATATATATATATATATATGTATCATACACACAAACACAATTTTACTATCACACATTTTTTAATGTGTACACAAAATGTCTAATTTAAGCATCTATAACAAAAATTATATGGTAATTCTTCTAATCATATTTTCAAATATTTTTGTAAATTTTTGAAAAATATCTTGTAATTAAAAATAATGAGATAAGATATGATATATTTTCAATATCAGATATTTTCAATTCAATATTTTTACAATTATTGTTTTACTTTTTAACAGTCATGAAATTCACAGGACTAATTCTTGACAATTAAAAAGCTTGAAATACTTAAACACATATGAACAGTAGTTCATCCATAATTTCAATTTTAACAAAAGGAAATTAATCCATTAGTTAGAGAAAATATTTTAAAATACATTACGCACTATCTTTAACAAAACAAATTTAAATGAATCCTTGCTAACCAAATCCACCAAATTTACACATAGTGCTGCTGAATATTTCTCAGCTTGACCAAGAAGTAATTCTCTAAGAAATTCTGATTCTGATATTTGCTGATATATGGTTAGATTTCATGGAAATAGGTTAGACAAAAAACTTTTTTTACCACACTCTCATATATTTATATATATATATATATATGAGAGTGTGGTAAAAAAAGTTTTTTATCTAATATATATATATATATATATATATATATATATATATATATATACATACATACATACATACATACATAAAATGGATTAAACCACCATATTGTTATTTTTAATTTATTTTGTTTAAATATTATTTTTTATGGATATTCATATTTGTGTAGAAGCCCATTTAATTTAACAGTACTTTTTTATCTAACTACATCTACCAACCTGAATATTCAAGAAATCTTGTCAGAAAAATATGTCACATACATCCACACAAGCAAGTTTTGTTAAAGTCAACCAATGTCTGTATGTTTATATTTTTATTATATTTTCCCAATTTTCAAATAAGATGTTGTACATTGGGCTCAAAATATCTTGGTGTGTATAAAATATTTAATACAAAAAAAATAATATATAAAAATATTTGATACATTTTCCAGTGCAACCATTTTACACATGATTTGACTTAACTTGTTGGAATGTCAGTGCTCAAAAAAAATGACAACAAAATCTTGTCTACTACACTGACAATATCCTGTTCTTGATAATGACAAAGAGGATCAAAAGTTTTTGAACAAAAACAGAAAAAACATGAGCTTCATACAGTTTAAATTTTGATCCTGGTATACAATATCTTATTTGAAAACTGGAAAAATTCAATAAAAAATAAACAAACTTTGTCAGTTGAATTTCACAAAATTTATTTGAAGATTTATATGTCTATTGTTCTGTGGTACTAGCTCAAAGTTAACTTAGGTTACTTTTATCTTCGAGGCCATCAAATATTGTTTAAGCAAAATTAGTTCTTTTTTGTTGGTAATGGGAGGATTCAAATATGAGTACCACAATTTATTAGATATTATAAAAAAATAACATAATCTATATAAAGTAACAGGTCAGCAATGTTGAAGATAAACTAAAAAGTAAGTAGATAGAATGAACTTATAGAGATTTGATTTTAAGGTAAAAGGAAAATACTTGGTTAGCCAGTAAATTTTTTTATATATCAGATAAGCAGTTTAAATCCATAAGCAAATCATTTGCATTTGTTTATTTTTAAACAAATATTGATGATCTACAACAAACGTGTTATTATGGAATCATTTAAAAAAATAAGTTTGAACTATATTGAGTTTATATAATACTCATTAAAGCTTCATAATTGTGTCCTACACATCATAATTACATAAATATTTTAAGATTGCTGACCATGATTATTGATCATTTTTCCTGAAATCAGGTTTCCATTTTCTAAAAATTTAAAATTCAATTTATTTTTTTTTTGTTTAAGAATTCACAATATTAATATGCTTCAATTATAAGGAGTAAATCTTACCCCCAATCTAGTCTTAACTTTCTCAAATTTATTTCTCTGATATATTATAGCCACATTAAAATGATATTGGAGACATTATTTTTGGTTACTATACAGTAATTAAGTACTGCAGTCAACTAATCTTTGAAAAATGAAAGAAAATAGTTTGAAATTTCAATGGATCATCTAATCTATTAACTGATAAAATAATAAAAGTTATATGTTATGTGCTATTAGATTGGTGCAAAAATAATATCGTTTTCTCACATTAACATATGTGAGAAAACGACATTATTTTTGCACCAACCTAATAATTTTATTTTAAAGGAATTATTGTTAGAAAATGTTTTCTCATTTATATCTAGTTAAACAAGAGATCATTATTTGATCATTATTTATCTTTAAAAAGATGTCACTTGAAAAGATGACACTTGAATTGTTAGAAATCAAAATGATTCAATTATCTTTAAGAATTTACAGGAAGCCAAAATTATGTAATAGTAAAATTTAATTCAACAAACTTTGTTAAAATGAGAGATCATTTTTTAAACTGGAAGTAATCAACAAATAGTGAAATTTTCAAAACTAATCCTAACTAAAATAAAAATTTGAGAAAATTTATTTTCTTTGAAGTGAAAATATTTAAAATTAAAAGTGAAAAATTTTGAATAAAATTTTTCCCATAATATTTAAATCTAAGAATATTATTGACAAATTTTTATTAATATAAAATGTTACTAAATAATTTAAAAAAAATCATATATATATATATATATATATATATATATATATATATATATATATATATATATATACACACGCACACAATATCTTCAACATTATTCTTTAGTTTTTAATAAATAATATTTCTAGTCAAAGCATTAAATAATAAAATTAAATAGTTCTTACTATTAAGAGAAAATTTTCTTATAAATTTATACCTTTTAATGAATGCAATATTAGTAGAAACATTGATATAATTTATAAACCTAAAAATTAATAAAATGTTCATTTTTTCAGATTTTAAACTAGCAGTTTTATTGATGTGAAATTACATAATTTTAACAGTTTTTCTTTTAATTTGAACCAGTTAGCAATCGTTTGGTTATTATTTATAAATTTACTTAGAAAGTCAACAGAAATACCACAAAAACATTGTTTGAAATTTGAAAATCAGTTTGAGCAAAGAAAGTGATATTTTCAAACCTCCCTTGTTCTTTCAGCATATGTTTTTGATGAATGATTTAATAAGTTCTAAAAAATATTTAATGATTGTTTTAATAAGTTCTAAATGACTACAAACAGCTCAGATTGTTGAATATTTATTTATCCTTCACAGGCCAAAACTGACTAGAATAAAATGATCAATATTTTCAAGTAAAAAAAAAACAAAAACATTTAAGTTAAAAAAAATATTCCCACATGTCATAATAATGCAAGCTGACATTTTTTCTTTTACTTTGTATATTAATTTTTTTCAAATAATTACAGATTATTATTTTTCATTTTTAAAAAATTTCTCATTCTGTATAAGCACTCATAAAAAATGCATTTTTATTGTTGCATATTTTCTAAACACAATCTTTCATGTTTGATACATTCATAAACTAACAACAATCAAAAGTTTCAAAACAGACATTTACTATGTATTCTTATAAAATAGAATAACTTAGATGAAGTATTATTTTTCTTAAATTTTGTCAAGAATCTAAAGGCTAAGTGTAGAAAAATTGAGGAGCAACTACAAAACCAAGTAAGTCTGGTGTAAACAGAAAAATACATATCTTTCTTGGCATAAAAAAGAAGTTTAGAAATGTGTTTACACAAGTTTTGAAAAAGAAACAAATAGAAATATGTTTTGGCGAAATGTGCACACAAATATATTTGACAACAGATATTTTAAATATTTATTTTACAACAATATTTAGTTATAACAGTTTTACAATTTTAAATAAATTTTATGAAAATAAGCAAGCTAATGAGAGCAAAAAATGATCCCTGAAAAAAACTTAAAGGACATAATTATCATTATGATTTTAAGGCCAATAAGCAAAGTATTTTTACTGATTTTATAAAAAACATTTAACGAAAGTGACTTTAAATGTAGATACAGAATATTGCACAAAACTTCTTATTTCAATAAATTTTAAGGCATCACTGCAATGAGTAATTATTTCATAAATAATCACTTCATATTTTGATCCTACATAACATAAGTATTTTTAATTACAGAGTTACACAAAATAAGTAATTAAGTAAAATAATATAACTATAGTTATGAATATAATTTAAAAAGAATAAACTTTCTTTTGTTAAATTATTAAAATACACCTTTAAATGCCAAATCTAGATACGTCGTCAGTGTTACTGTTGTAACGTTGTTGCTCCCATGTCACTAGAAGTTTCGGGTCTAAATAAACAACAGACTTCTTCGATGGGCGACCCGACCGAATATGATCAGTATTCGGTCTGCACCTAGAACAAAATTTGCCACTAGCTTTAGGACGTGCATTATATAAGTTACCCCAGCAAACGACAACCAATCAAGACTTCAATTGGGCTATTCGAAGTTATAAATTAGGTATGCATGGTTGTAGTGATCTTCCTACATGTGGCCAAGAATGGGTGTTTTTTTGGAAGAATAGAAGAAAACCTCCCCTTTTAACTTCTATAAAATAACTTATTTGTTTGGTCTTTTTATTTTTTATTCTTCTTTTCTTTTCTTTTTTTTTCTAAACTACACTTAATAAAATTTACAATAGAGTGATTATTAAAATGACAGACTATCTACAACTTTAAAAACTAAGAGAAAAATATTTAACAAAAATCGATTAGAAATAAATTAATCAAACTATTTACATGTCAAATACTAGTTAAAAAAAAAAAAAAAAACACGTGTAAATTTTAGATAAAATAAGTTGCCTCCACCAAAAAAAAAAAAAAAAAACAAAACAAAAAAACACGTGTACAGTAAATTTTAGATAAAATAAGTTACCCCCCCCCCTTACCGGAAGGAATTCGTTTAAAAACTATGAGAAATAACATAACTAAAATTCCTCAAAATAAATGATCAAGATATTTACATGTAGAATAATAGCTAAAAGAAAAAATAGCGTGTAAATTTAGCTAAAAATAAGTGGCTCCTAAAAAAAAAAAAAAATTATCCATGAAAGAAACCGAAAAAAAAACAAAATTTAAATTCTGTTTAAAGAAAAGGAAAGATTACTTGTAAGAATGTTTTTGTAATAAAATAAGTCTACTCGGAAGACCAGTAAGACGCAAAATTGAAGTCATTGCATATGAGACTGAATGCAAATCGAAAAATTGATTCTTGCAAGTTTCTCGTCAACTATATACACAAATTTCACATACATATATACTAATCAGCCTTAAAAATATTTAGTGATGGCATTTATGACGTATGTACATCTGCATTGGGAACCTTATTATTTTGTGTAGTTTTGGGCCACCCATTAGCTCTATTTATCCACAACCACCTGGTGGCCTTTTCGACGGACTCCAGGATCATTTGAATCGCCCGCCTTCTCTTTTGTACAGTTATCCCTAGGGTAGTAAGGGCTCGTATCATTGACTGTCCGGCGAACCCCCTACAGCTGATCTCGACAGGGAAACAATGAGTGTGCCATTCTTTAGTTCTGCAGTCATTTAAGAGTCCTTCATATTTACTATACTTTCTCTCAAATGCCTCTTGCATATGCTCCTCCCATGGGACAGTTAATTCCAGCAAAATAATCTGTTTTGTGGTGTCCGAATAAACGATTATATATGGACAGAGTTTGGAGGACAATATATGTGTTGGGTTTTCAATTGTTTCCCGAGATCGACTCGCATTTGCTAATCCGACGCGGACGATAACAGTGAATGGGATCCTGCAACCTTCTTACTCAGCTTAGCACCTGCTTTAACGAAACGGATAGCTCTTCTTTCTGGGATGAGTTTATTACTTTGTAAAGCTTCAGCAATAATGAGTGCTATCGCCCCCAAAACCTTGTCATGACGCCACCGATAGCGCCCATCTGTCAGAGCTGTACTGCACCCACTTAATATGTGTTGCAGTGATCCCCTCCCCGAACACAAGGTGCACTTTGGTGACTATTTTTTTATGGCATTTAAAATGTTTTGAACTTTTTCCTCATTTATTCCTTCTCAGAGCCAAACGAGATAAAGGTTTTGTAAGTAAAAGTTTATAAAAAATGTTGAAAATGTCTATTTTTATACCATTTTTATGATTAAGCTATAGTTTTTTAACTCTTTTAATATAATTTGTTTTAATATTTCTAAAATAAATCTAGTAAAATTTCATCTAATAATATAATAACTGAAAAAATCAATCCCCTGCAAAAAATACACATTTACAGTTGTTCTCATCCTTATGAAGATTTTAATCATTTTTAATCATTTGTAACTGTTGAATCACATGCTTTATAAAATGATCAAGGGGATATGTTTTTACTGGGCTGTTGCACTTTTTGATTCTTTTTAGAAATTATTAAATTTTTTCATTGTTAGAAATTTATTTTACACAGTAAAACTTGTTAGTGATTAAATTTTTGTTACAAAGTAGTTGCCAATGAGAAGGCATTGTTCGCCTGCTGCAAAAAGAATTTGCGTGGTAACATGCATTGTTTGTAGCCATAAGCAGAATTGATTTTGGTGCAATTCGAACTTGAGCCTCACATTAACCAGATGAGGTTTGATTTATCTGAGTAGAATGAATGTACAATCGACAAGGATACTGGGAAAGTGACACGATTTGCATATCCATATATGAATTTAATCCAAACACCCAAATTGAGTACTTTGTGACACAATGAAAGAACAAATGAGATCAACACTGGGAGTGCGGGTGCATTCTTAATGTTTCTAAGGACAGCTAGGAAACTGAGATGAGCAACCGAGTTCAATTTCTTTTTTCTTTGCAATGCTTTCTTTTTTACTTCAAGGTATTTTTACTTAATTATTGACTTCCCCAAAATTGCAACGGTGACAGCGACATAATAAGGCCCTTCCATGGTGATGGAAATGTGGTTGCATGGCTCAAGAAGGTGTAGCTGGTGGCAAAAATAAAGGATGTGGCAAGTCTTTTACCTTTATATTTGGAGAGAGACGAGCACCAACTCTATTTGGAGATGGATGAGGAGCATCAACCTAACTGAAGGAGGCATTCTCTGCTTACAAAAAGGTTAGGTGGGCAGGGGTTTGCATGGATGTCTATGCTAATAAAATACAACTTGCAGGAATGGCAGGGTTCTCTGGGCACAGTCTTGAGATGGTGATGAAGATGGCATTCATGACAGTTCCCCAACAACAATGGAATTACAACAAGCACTGGCCATCAAAATGTTAACCATGGGAGATTTGCTGAAACAGGCAAGGAAGCTGACAAAAGATACGGCCGAAGATATGGTTGGAGTGAGGTCAGAATTTTGCTCAAGGCAAATCCCTGAACAGGCATCACTTGTTACAGGTCAGAGACTGCACAACAAGACGGCCTGATGGGATGAGTACCCAGCTCGGTCACTTTGAATCAGAATGCCAAGGAAATGGGTCTACTCCCTAAGCAAGTAAAAAACAAGGTCCTGTCATCTGCGTATTTGTTGATGGACAATGCATGGGCCTAGTCAATACCAGACTGAAGAGTAAAACATTGAGGTATTAACCACAGATGGAAAGATTCTGAGGTACCATAGAACCAGCCAAGTTAAGCTTGCAGTGTGCCACATGCACCATTTGTACCTGGGGTTCTAGTTATTGAAGGAAAGCTGCTAGGTTTCAACCTCCTACTGGGATTTGATACTATCAGGAACCTGGGGGAGTGCACCTGACCAAATCAGGTGAGGTTTACTTCCTTGCAGAGAACTTACTCAGGTGTGCTGCGATCAAGATCAACAAACTCAACTTTAACACCATATTCAAACAGCAGAAGTAGTGAACCACCTCATGGAAATGGGCAGATAGTCAGATGCCAGAGCAACTAAACAAGTCCCAGAGTACCCTATGTCCAGGCATATTCAGACAGAATTTGAAAAGTAGTTATGGCTGGAAAATAGTTGGCTGGTGCCATACTCTGAAAAAGAACTAGTAGTCCAGGCAAACAAGAGCAAAGAGCGACCCATCATGGATTACAGAGAGCTCGATGGCTACATCAATGCCTTTACAGCAAATGCTGATGTATGCACACACAAGTTGTGGGAATGGCGGGATGAGTGATCTGATGTTGCTATATTGGACTTGAGGAAGGCATATCTTCAGGTACACATATACAAATCACTGTGGCCCTATTAGCTAATGTTACAGAGGCAGAGGTGTTGCCTCATGCAACTTAGATTAGGCGTAAACATTGCACTGATGATAATGTAATCCATTATGGGCTCAGTGATGTCCCAGGCTAGAGTAATGCAACAAGCCACATTGTCATACATTGACAATGTCTTTGTCAACGAACATCTAGCATCTGCTGATCAGGTGAAGGAACA
Source organism: Acanthosepion lycidas (assembly GCA_963932145.1). NCBI lineage: Eukaryota > Metazoa > Mollusca > Cephalopoda > Sepiida > Sepiidae > Acanthosepion > Acanthosepion lycidas. The sequence continues at coordinate 56,311 of CAWVQA010000600.1, read as the reverse complement.
CCTGGCAAAATTTGGACTGACCTGCAGACTCCTAAACAGCTTCAAGACAAAGCATGAGTGCTCAGGCTGCACATTCAAAATGATGGCGCCAGACTACGTTGGTCATGAGGATGAGACATTCTAGAGTAACCCACCTGTTATGACATGACAGATCATCTTCTTGGTGTGCAGAAAACTTGTTGTTCATTTTCCCATTTGTGGTTGGCTCCACATGGTGATAGCATACATGAAACAATGTGCCAACAAGGTTAAAACTGCCTGGGATGATGAAACGAACAAGGCTCCTCTCAGGAACATGCTAGTAGGGTGCAGCAGGAGAATCCCATGAGAGGTGATTGGTGTATAAACGGATGTGAATTCACTGTTTCGGTGGATTTAAGCTCTCTTACCACTGGGGTCATGTTGAAAACCAATGGATCAGTCAATGAAGATGTATGCTGGTTGTGCCCAGCAAATAATGAGCAACACATTAACCTGGCAGAGCTCAATGCAGTGTTGAAGGGAGTTAACATGGTGCTCCAGTGTCAGGCAAAGGTGCTACATCTCTTAATAGATTCAGCCTGTGTCCACCAATGGATCTCAAGTGCCCTAAAAGTGAAGGCACAGCTAACTACCAAGGCAGCCAGCGAAGTGCTGCTACAAAGACAGTTTGACATGCTTGTAGACCTAATTAATGGGTATGAGCTATCAGTGGATGTAGTACTAATCATGTCAGATGACAACAAAGCTGACCAACTAACAAGCAGTGGCTGAGCAAAGTAAAAACAAAAGTTGAGCCCACCAAGCATAGATGTGCTGCTTCTGCAAATCAGCTGAGCATTCAGCAAATAGTACATCAACAGAGTAAATTTATGCATGAGTTAAACCACAATACATAGGATGATGCCTTTTAGCTTAGAGTATTACTGTTGCAATATTATATATATATATATATATATATATATATATATATATATATATATGTGAAAATATTGTAGAAAATAGGAAAGAAACTGGTTTGGTAAATAATCCAAAGTTCCTTAGTATTTTTGTAATTATTTTTAAAAAATAGTGCTCGATATGAAAGTAGAGCATAAATGTAGACTGCCCATTAGAAAATAAGTGCTGCATCAAATCTGTGGTATACTAATGCACTATATCATCCACGGAGAACCCTAACAATAATATGATATACATTGGGTCCACGAAAAATGCCTTTAAAACCAGATGGAGGCAGCATAAATGCTCCTTCAACAACATAAACTTTAGACATCAGACCTCTCTATCTAAATATTTTTGGCACCTGAAAGAAAAAAATAGGACACCTAAAGTAAAATGGAAAATCATTAACAGGACTAGAACTTGCAAAACTTGGGATGACCCATGCCCTTTGTGCCTCCATGAGAAACTACACATTATTAAGCTCCTAAACAATAAAAACCTATTAAACAACCGGCAAGAATTAACGGTTTTCTGCCGACACAACAGAACTTACGCTCTGAATAACTAGCCTAAAACACGCATACAAAAAAATAAATTTTAAAATCCATAGCCCATATACATAGTTTTAATTACCTACAAAAATTGATAACCCTTTATGAAGTCGTCAAACAACAAACGTTACGGCCTTTTCATATACACAAATCCCTTTCATAAAGAGATATAATAAAAGAATAAAATAAAAATAAATAAATAAATCTCCGTAGACGCTCAAGCCAGACTATGCGAAAACTTCCTCCGTCGTAAATTTAGCCACCCCCACCTTACCGTGACCCGACATCTATGAAAGTAACTCTATACTGATACAAATTATTAACACCCCACCCCTGCCGATTCTAAACAATCCGCCCTTGATGTTAGCATGGAAATTTTTGATTTCAATTCTGACCATACTATTAAAACTCGTAAATTTCAGAAATAAGTCATTCCCAAAAAATTTCGCTTGAAGATGGAACAGAGCCTACTTTAACTCAAGTTAATTCAAATATTATTTTGAAGTTTTCAGCTCTTGTTTTGAAACATGAGACCTCTTATGTAGCGTGTTGGAATCATATTTTTAAATAAATAATTATATATATATATATATATATATATATATATATATATATATATATATATAAATTAGAAGGCTATCTCTTATTTTTGAAGTTCATGTTGAAATTGAATTGTCACTTCTAAATTTGTTCCATGCATTGAAAAATGCTACATATAAAATTTTAAGGAGATTACATGATATTTGGAGAGGGTGCTTTTGCTTGTTAAAACTTAGGTGGGCAAAAAAAAACAGACTCTTTTTTATTTAATAGCAAACCATCATTTGAATCTTTACAAATTATACACATTAAAAAAACTAGAAACAGTGAAACATTTAAATTTTAACCAGTGTTTATTTTCAGATCACAATTATGGCAAGTGTATCCAATGCCAAGCAGAAAATATCTAACTATTTCATAAATTTTTGAATTAATTTTTCTACTAAATATTTTATTAATAAATGCACTTTGTTCATTAAGTTTCCCAAACCAAATGTGGGGGCTGAACTTTAATCATTGTAGGTATCAGAATTGGAACTGTATCAGAAATTTAGAACAGTATCAAGAATTGTATTGGAATTGGTAAAAATATTAGTATCATCCCATCACTAATATGCACACACATACATATTCAGACATATATTGTTAAATATAACAGACAACGAATGTCTATTATGTTTGATCATTAGCCATTCTAAGCTTTGTATAGTGCTTTTAGTTTTGGGAGAAAATAAGGAAAAACACTGTTCAGCATTTGGATATTTTTTTATTATGCTGTTCCTCAATCTAAGCTTTTAAGTGGTTATATGGATATTACAACAGAGATGTTCACCATGAAAGATGACATCCTGTTATGTTTATATGACTAATAGCAAATGCAGATCATAAATTTGTAATGCAGTTCTATGATGCCATACATGACCACATGAGAGAAAGAAATGTTATCAAAAGAACCATGTGTTTAAATGCATTGTAATAGGTTGTGACTGGTTTGAAATAGAGTTGGTCGGTTTAGCAATTTATGTTTCGGTATCAATTTCTGTTTTTTTTTTTTCCTTGATACTGCGGTTTTCGATTCAGTTTTTAATTTAGTATTTTTGCTTTCTAAGGAAGCCATTCATTTTCTTGTGTAATGATAGCATTTCTAGACAATATCTGATTTCGTTTGAGATTGATAAATTTGCAACTTAGTCCATTCAACTCACAATTTCTCATGTATTTCTAGTCCAATCTTTAAAATATTCATATGGTTGGAAAGAAAATAAAATAATCTTTCTAAATATGTAATTTGTATGTGCTTTTATTCATTGAATTGTTTTTTTTTACAGCAAGTTAAAAGAGTATTATGTTTCGAACATAAATGCAAAACATGATTTTTTTAAAAATGTTTTGAGACTAAATTTTACATGTTACTTTGTTTCACAAAATCAGAGTGACCAGTCTTTATCAATATTCTTGAAATTATACACTCAATTAGATGACACCTTAAACTACAACCAGGAAGATGTTCTCATTTCTTCTCTGACCCATGGAAATAAATTCCTACAAAAATTATAAAGTAAGCAAAAGGGAAAAAAAAGAGCAACTGATAGTAATAAATGTATGTTAAAAGAACTTTCAAATTATTGAAACTACTGTCTGACACTGACAGACACTTGTTTTCAATTAAAGTTTATTTTAAAGTTTCGAATAAATTGTCAACTATAAATAACTCAGTTAGTTATGTGCCATGCTTAGGCGATCATGTGTCTTTCAATACATGACTGACGAGGCAGATTTTTTTCCGCAGTAGATCGCTATTTCTTTCTGCAGTAGACCAGCTGCCATCCAAGGCTATAGAACCTGGTCTGTTCAGCTATTTAATTTACCCATAGCTGGAGGGAGAAGAAGAGGAATCATACCTTTCCCAAAGGTATTAGCAGGTAAGTGAATGAATCTTACTGGAATTTGAACTTGGCTCTCCTATTCCTCAATCCAAGCTGCTATCCATTACTCCACTGTGCCTCCTAAATAAATAAATATAATAAATAAATAACTACCATATTTAATAATAACTACCATATTTAATAAATATAATAAATAAATAAATAACTACCATATTTACAAATTGGTAAAATACAAAAGAAATCATTGCATAAACTATCTATATTTTTGTGTCTTTTTGAGAGAAAATGGTATAACTCTCATTAGCAGTTAGTTTATGATATGGCTTTGAAAAAAGCCAAAAAATGAAACCTCTCATGTTTAAAACTATTAAAACTATATTTTTAGCCAGGAGAAATAAACTAGATCCAATTTCAAAATTGAATTGCATTATCCCTATTCAACATAAACACTATTTGGAACTAGTATGGAGTAGGTCGTTCGTTTGCTAGTTTCAGTGCTTGTATTCAATTTTTCATGGATTTGTTCAAGTTATCAACAATCCATATTGTGCCACTCCTTTAGCAATGTTTCTTTAAGGGTTGCCACTGACGTGATTTTGGTTGCAAAGTTTCAGTCAAATTGCTCCGAAACGTGCTCTATTGAATTTATGTCAGGATTTTGGGCTACACATGGCAGTTGATTCCCTGCAATTCCTTCCAGGCCTTTGCTACTTTGCTCATATGACATAGCGCTCCATCTTCTTGAAAAAAGTAGACATCCTTGTCAATCTGATTGGTTTCAAATAGTGGGAGTAGTCCTTTCTCTAATATTTGACAGTACTTTGGACCATTCAACCGCTCGTCAACAAGAATCAGCTCAGATTTCCCTCCAAACCAGACAACACCCCATACCATTACTCCAATCCCTCCATGCTTCATGGTTGCCTGCAGACATTCAGTGTTCCAAGTCTCATTCTGATTTCTCCAAACGTAAACCAATCTCAAATTAGAATATTGGCAGAATTTACTTTCATATAACCAAATTACAGACTGCCAAAATTCATAATCTTTGCTCTCGAATTCTCTCACCCAGTCGATATGAAGGTTCCTGTTAACCTGTGAAATCAAGGGCTTCTTTTTTGCAACTCTTCTTTGATTGCCTAGCTCTTTCAGAGTCTTTCTCAACACATATGATGCTGTTGGTGACATCTTTGGTACTCTGACAATGGTTTCTGATGACTTCCCTATTCAGTACCCTTTTCGTTTGCTCAGGCACAATGCTTGGTCTTCTTGAACATTGTTCCACATGACAATGGCCTTCTTCATTAAATTTCTTGACTATTATTAACTGTTTGATGATTAACCTGGTAAAAACTAGCAATTTCTCTATTTGACTTGCCACACTGATGCCATCCCATTATTTGCCCTTGTTGAAATTCAATAATTTCCTTACTTCCATGAACTTTCATTGCAAGATATAAGTCAACTATTGTTCATAGATGAGAGTAGCTTGATACTAACATGGTATTGTCTGAAAAAAAAGAAGAGACATTATTAAACAAGCCAAATATTGCTGTAATCAAGGGTGCCTAAAAACTTATAATAGCCCACTGTATAATCCTAAGTGTATTCGCCAGATATAACCATAAAGATATTTGTAAAAATAAATGAATTAATTTTCCTTGTTTAGAAGAATTTTATAGGCAGAACAGTAACAAATACCCACCAAACACTAGTGGCTAATTTTTTAATTTGGGTTTTTAAAAAAAAAGGACTTACGGTTTTGAAAATATATACATTTTAAAACTGAGATTAAAACTTAGTTTAATTTTTTAATATCTAATTTTAGATGTATTATTTACTATTAGGTTGGTGCAAAAATAATGACGTAATAATGTCGTTTTTTGACGTATTTTTTAACGTCAAAAAACGACATTATTATGTTATTATTTTTGCAACGACCTAATAGATAGAAACATAAATTTATTTGTAGAAAGCAAACAATTTTTACACTAGACTCACATAACTGGATAAGTGGAAATATACACATTTTAAAAGTGAAATTAAGAACTATTTTAATTATTCTTAATATCTGCATTCTCTAGCTAAAAAACAAATTTATTTATAAAAAAAATCTTCATTTATTTTTCTTTTTTACAACTTCATGAAATTTAATGTAACATTAAAACGAAACTGGCAACTATTTTTTTTATTTTTACTTGCTATTTTGTTGTTAGCTGAATTTTTTTTACCAAAAAAAGTTTTTTTTTTTTTTTTGAAACTGAAACAAATAGATTTCACTACATCATGTCATATTTTTCTTTTTTTCTGTTTGAAAACATTCTATGATTTACAAGTGTCATATCTGTCATATTGCCATTTTGGCTTCTTCAATTCTTTTGTAAACAAATAAATTTTACATTTATATCCTAAAACTAGTCAATTAAATGTTTTAAACATATTTTTGTTCAATTTTTTTTTCTTACAATGGTATAGATGTAGATAAAATTAAATTTTATTAACATCTGAAAGTCTTTTTCAATAGTGATTCTTTGGATATGGTTACTCAGTAGTGATAGCACTTAAAAAAAACAAACAATTTCAGTTTTGTAAAAATATTTGATGTAGTTTCATGGCGTGAAGATGAAACCAAAAAAAAAATGGTTTTTCAGTTGAACTGCCCATCTCTAGTTTGAAATGTAATTTTGTTGAGTGTGGTTTGCTTTGTTTTAATGTAGATGACCTCCAAAATCTTGAATACAGCATAATAAAAGAAATATCCAAATGTTGGACAGTGTTTGTCTTTATTTTCTCCCAAAACTAAAGCCACTATACGAAGCTTAGAACAGCTCATGATCAAACATAATAGACATTCGTTGTCTGTTATATTTAACAATTATATATGTTTGAATAATGATCTGCTGCCTCAATACAGTCAGTTATGTGCCATGCATGATACATGCTTAGGCAGATTTTTTCCCTGCAGCAGGTTGCCACTTCTTTCTGCGGTAGACCAGTTGCCATCCAAAGCTATAGAAACTGTCTGTCTTGATATTTACCCATAGCTGGGGGTGGGAAAGAAGAGGATTCATACTTTTCCCAAGATTATTAGCGAGTAAATGTAATGGATTTGACTGGAATTTGCACTCGGCTCTCCAATTCTTCAATCCGAGCCGTCATTCATTACTCTAGTATGCCTCCTTGCCCCAATGCACTCTCTCTCTCTCTCTCTATATATATATATATATATACACACACACACACACATATATATACACACACACACACACACATATATATATATGCATGTATGTATATATATATATATATATGTGTGCATGCATCATGCATGCTCGCACATACATACATATATATATATATAATATATATATATATATATATATATATATATATATATATATATATGTAAAGATGATGAGACAAAGTGGAAAATTTGTTTATCAAAAACACATTGCACATGATAAAGCTTATGTTCTCTTTGGTATCATCAGTTTGACTAAAAGAAAGACAAAACTACCTGTTAGGAGAATGTCTTGGGATCTCTGAGGATAAATTGGTATCATAAGTTACATTAATTACTGCAGCTTATCACTTCCTGGCTTCAGACATGAAGTGAGTCTGGTACGCTTCCATGCTTGTTTGATATTATTAGAATTTTAAATCAGGGAATTTTTTATGATTTTTTGTATACACATATATACCTATACACACTCTTACATATGTGTACCTACATATACATCCACCAAGACATATACATGTATTAGAGACCTTCTTATTTTTCATACTTGTACATATATGTATACATATGCCTATTGATATATACTTGTGCATACAGATGCACACACATATCATAGAGTCTTATATATATATATATATATATATATATATATATATACCTGTACACACATATTCATACATACCACTATTTATATATACTTTTTATATATGTATATATTATATGTACATGCATATGTATGTATGTATGTATGTATGTATGTATGTATGAATGAATGCATGCATGTATATATACACATGTTCTAAAGAAAGGAATGGATCTTTTATTTATTAATCTGGCAGATTTTTATTACTTACATATTAGAGCCATTGGAGTCTGTAGACTTTTAAATCTGTCAACACCAAGTAGGTCCTGTCCTTCTTGCCACCAATTTGCTTACGTAATGTATTATTATTGTTTTTGTGATGATTGGTAAACAACATATGGACCTAGTCTTAGAATTCACTGTTGAGAAGTGTGAGATTAATGCATTTTCTTCTCAATTAATTCTGTTCTCTGCTGATCAGGCTGGTATTTTTTAAAACAAAACTGTGGTCTGATGTATTAAGGTGAACCACTAGTACCCCTTAGATTGTTGTTATACAGAATATCTCTGCACTGTTCATGAATTTTATGTTAAGGTTGGACAGGTTTTTGTCAATGTTAGATTTTGTTATTATGGTTGTCAGGATTATTATTATTTGTGGATTTTTGTGATTTTTGTATTTTTCTTCTGTGCATTTTATAGGTTTTGCATTTGCCATTGTGCAGGAAATAAGATGTTTTCAATATGTGTTGGAATGTGTCACAAAAAAAATAAATGATTTTGTCTCTTTCTCTCCTAGCAGTGATAAAAAAAACTTCCTAAACAAAAAACATCAGAATTCATCCTCTCAACTACTCTTCCTTAAAGAACTCAATAATGTAAAACAGACACTAATTAACAATGGTTTTTCTAACCACCTTATAGACCACCAAATTAGATTATTTCTCCCCAAAGTAAATAACAACATTAGTGAGCTATCAAAAATAAAAAAATATTTTCTAGAAAACCAAATGCACATTAACTACAAACAAGATGAATCTTCACTTAGTAATCTCATAAAGAAATACACTACCCCAAATGAACAAAATAAAA